>ML829652.1:40248-53120 GCA_009831015.1 Picea engelmannii
AACCCTCGATGAAAGGAACTCCCCTGATGTCAACATCCAAGGTACCTGACCTAACTATGATCCATGCAGACATTATTACACTATATACCCTCGCAGGGGTGCGGAGATCCCGTTTACAAAAATTTAAGTGCTGGTGTTTAAAACACCCAGTAGAACCATCTCTGTCTCTGACATAGAATAATCTTCATGAATATGAGTTGACCTCGGTGCTAAACCAGCGGTCAACAGTCCCCACTTTGGGACATCATCACAGTGCAGAGGTTTATGATGACCAGAGTAGCTAGATGGATGTTATAGCGAGTACAGGGGTTATCGAGAGGCATTATGGGGTCCAACTTGCATTACTCATCCTATTTCATCATTATGTGTCATTTCGCACAGATTGGCCTTGGTTCCGTGGCATTCCGACGATTTCCATGGTTTTGAGTATTTTTGGCTATAAGTCAATTAAATTCACTGAAGAGGTCGTTTTGGGCACTATACTTGGAGGAACCTCTTAGTGTAATAGCTCATTGGAATCGAGAGGAACAACACTGCAGGATAGGATGACTAGAAGTGACTTTCAGTGGCCAGGGAAGCCACAGGGAGAGATAAGGTGTTTTTCAGAGGTAAAAAGGTTAATTAATTAATTAATTAAATATTAAGAAAATGAAAGTCACTTTGGAGGGACAAGGTGAGCAAAAAGTATAAAGGAAAGACAAGGGCCTCTACTCATTCATTCATGTATGTCTATCATTTTGATATCTGGCTTCTAGCTAGAGGGCCCATCTCTTGGGGGTTTTGAGGGTTTTGACTTAACAAACCCTAGAGGACGATTTAGTGGTGAAAGATTCCACCTAGCTTGTCCCAAGCTTGGTCTCAGAGATGCAATACTCTCCCACACTATTCTAGTTCCAGATCTACTCAGTGCAGGAGGGTTCTACACCAGCCACATGCACAGGAAGAGAAGGAGGGCGCACCATTGTGGGTTTCTAGCAAGGCAGGGCACACCATTTATTGAAGGAAGGTTCATTGCAGGAGTTTGAGGGATCCCTTGGAGATTTGAGCACTTGGGTTTTACTTGTAGGGCCTTGGCCATGATTTCTAGTGCCTCTTGAGAGAGTTCTATGGTACATTATTTCCTAGAGCATTGGGACGAATTGGAGGGAAGGAGGACATTTTGGAGATTTAGATCTATTCAGTTTGGAGGGTTTATACTTCAGATCTGACCCTGAGACTTCACATAGTGACTTGCAGTGTCCTGATCTATCTTTCTAGCAAGTTTCAAGGCATTTGGAGGCCTCCTTCACCAGGGACGAAATTATAGGGTTTGACAGTTTTAGGAGGGTGCAACTCCATTGGAGGATTCAACATTTGGAGGAGTTTCCCTTGGTATTTCGGTTTGAGATTTCAGGAGGGGATTCTACTCATCCCGATCTACAGTTCGGCATCTTCAACATAGCATTTGGAGGTCTCCTTCATCAGGGTCGAAATTATAGGGTTTGACAGTTTTAGGAGGGCGCAGCTCCATTGGAGGATTCAACATTTGGAGGAGTTTCCCTTGGTATTTTGGTTTGAGATTTCAGGTGGGGATTCTACTCATCCTGATCTACAGCTTGACATCTTCAGCGTAGCATTTGGAGGTCTTTGACAGTAGGGACGAATTATTGAGGGTCTTCAGTATTCCAGGAGGGCGTGGCATCTTCCAGTGGGGGTTTGTCACTTCACACGGCCCAGATCTACCTTGGTATTGGTCTTCATCTCTTATCCAGCCTTTGGAGGCTTATTTTGTATTATCGGGAGCTTTTTGTAGCAGTTTCTATTGTCTATCTTCTTAGCCATTTGTTGAGCATTCCAGATCGACATCTTCATTGTAGCAGGTTCTTCTATTCATGAATAAAATCAGATCTAAGATGTTTTGGCTTGTCTATCATTTTGTTGATCTTGCATATGGTTGAGGTATGTTCCATGATTGTATCTTCTTGTTTATTGCTGCAACATATGTATAATTCATCAACATAAACCCTAAGGCCGAAATCAAGAGGCCAACCTACAAGTAAATCATTAAAGTGTTTGATGAAATGCCACAACCAGAAAAAGTTTAAAAAGACACCCAAAACCGTGATGTTCCTGGCATATTGTCTTGGGAACATTACAGAGCGCAATTGGAGTGTCTTTGAAAATATACACTCCAAGAAGCGCAACAGGTTAGAAATGTTAAAAAATGCAACAATCAAAATTTAAATTGTTATATTTTTTTAATTTTAATTTTTACAATTTAGTATTTACTATTTATTTACCATCACTAACTATAGCTCTCAATGTTCATACAAGTTAGGTACCCAGTGCCTTAATGACTTGGTATATGTTTACTACAATCTAAGGTCGTGGGTGAAGAAACTTGACAAAGAACCTGACATAGAAGCCATTTCATTGGATAACATTGACACCACCAGTCAGTGGAGGGTGGAGATTCAGGCGCCTGAGATGGAGGAGGCCCCTGAGTGGTTGAAGGAGCATGCGGATGATTTGAGGGAGGAGGGGGCAACAAAGGAGTTGGAGGAGGAGGAGGAGGAGGAGGAGGACGATGTTCCACTTCCAGTGGATACAGAGGCTGAGGAGGAGATTGGACTTCCAGTGGATCTAATGCCACCACCACCTCCATGGAGAGCCATACCTGGAGTTGGACTTGGGTCCGTAGGGACTGGGAGGAGGCACCACACTTTTCCTTCCACCTCGTCCCCATCACTTACCACCTCAGATGGAGCATCTGAAGCAGCTGGAGCTTCCACTCCAAGCTCATCTAGAGTACCTCCACGACCACCTACTGCTTCTAGAGGAGAATTGATGCCCTTTACTTGTAAAAGGGCTAGAACAACACGACCTAGAGGGAATCAATGATTTGTATTCCTATGATCTATCGTTTTCATTTTATCATGTACTATTTAGTATCTGGATGCCTCATAACGATTCATCTCATGAGATACATTTATTTTGATCATTTGATGTGATTTTGTATCTACTATCATCTTATCAGGAACATGTTTCTGAATTTTCAGTTTAGTAACGATATGTGACCACTTGACATCTTATGCATCTTATTTATTGGTTGTATTTTCATATTTATGTAGCAAAGTGTTTATTTGATGTTGTTGTTGCTTTACAAGTTTAAAAAATTGAAAAAAATGAACGTTTTTGTATTCTTTTGAGGTCTTGCGACATTTTCCGAGATATTCCGACATTTTCTGTCGATGTCGCCGAGAAGTTACATTCTAGACCCTCGCCAACACTTTCCTCGACACGGCATATACAACATTGAGCCTTATCTTTTATGCTAAGAGTACTAGTTCTTTCACCTTAAGTTTAGCTAGTCAATTGCTAGTTTTTTCTCTTGCTTTTTCTACTTGATCCTTAGCATTTATTGAGCAGCTTATAGTATCTTTTTCTTGCTGATTTATATTGTCATCTATTGCTGCAAATTAGGGACAACAAGCTTAACTTGCTGATCCAACTAACATATACTGTTGCAAGGTGTGTTTTCTTGTATCTCGGGTAGGTACAATCATTCGAAAAAACACTATACTTGTGGGGCAACCTTTACTTGAATTACAAGGCATCTCCCCCTATCTTCCATTCCATTTAGACTTGACCTATAGGGGTTCCATTTCCACTTCCTTCCATCTCCGTCTCAATCCCCCTAGGGTCACCGAAATCGCCTCCCTAGAGTGACCTAGTCACCCTTGAAGTGCGGGACCTACATCGAGGTGACATTGGGTGTAGGATTTCCATAGTTGTAGCACTTGTTCCTTGGTTGGGTCAGGGTTTTCCCAACCTACAACTTGTGCCATAACATGGCCAACTAGCCTATGGGTTGAAAAGCTTTACATACGGTGCAACATCTCACCATTCAAGTGAGAGAAAAAATAGATGTAAGGAGGTAAGATCCTCAGTGTATAAAGAAGTTTTGGATTACTCATCTAGATTCGACCTTCATCTTTCCATAGGTAAGTCTCCTACCGTGGAATCCATTGGCTTTCAGTAACTTGTCCCTGAAGGCTGATTCACATCATCTAGGAGGCTTTCTTGGCTTTGTCCTAGGTTGTAGAAAAGAGTTTTGGACTACTCATTTGGATTTGACCTTCTTCTCTCCATAGGTAAGTTTCCTAACCCAACAACATTGGTTTTCGGTACCTTGTCTCTGTCGTCTGATGCACACAGTGATTGATAGAATTTTAGTAAAATGTCCATGTGGCCTATGGGTTCCTCCTTAATAGTCATCAGAAACAAACATGCACACAATGCTTGATAGAATTTTATTAAAATGTCCATGTGTCCTGTTAATAGTTATCACAAAATCTAGCACTTGTGCAAGGCTTTCACAAGATGCTAAACTTGCATAACAATTGGAAGTAATTGCCACTGTCACCTAAGCAAATACTTCCCTCATTTTTGTGATGGATGAGGATCCAACACAAGGGAGGCTTCCCTTGCAACATAAAAGGATCCTATAGCAAGCTAAAGGCAAGTCTACTGCCCCTCATCTTGGTTACCTGGTGATATGGTCTAGGAAAAGGGGCAAAGTTAGAATGAAATTAGAGAAGGTAATTGATCATGTGTGTGTGTGAGAAATGTTCCAATGTATTCAATAATAAATACCAAGTCTAAGGAAAGAAGAATAAGCCCCAAAGCACTAGCTATCAAAGAGAAGATGAATGCTGTAATAAACTTGCAGTAAGAAATAGTACACTTCAGCATATAACAGTTTTATAACAGCAATGGTATATCAGCACTAAATCAGCAATATAATGGATGAAAACGTGTTTAATAACAATGAAAAGACTTACACCTACTCACCAACAATTGCATGAAGTTGAGAGCATGAGACTATGTTAGTTATCAGCAATATGCTCAAGCCCTAATAGCTGTAGCAAACATTGATAACAACAGCTAGTAAATGGCTTAGAATGCAAAGCGTTGAGTTGGAATGAGCATGAAAATGTAATGAAGCATCTAAACTAACAAATCGCTTTGAGAAAGAAGGTGAAAATTAGAGTTTTATCTCACTTGCAAGTCACAGACCAGTGTCGTTTTCTCTCCTTGGGAAAATGGAGTCAAGCAACACCTTAAATTGGAATTAAGATAGCCAAGAAGACTTGGAGGTTTGAAACCCTAGGACTATAACCTCATAGGCCTAAGATTAAACCTCACAAAGACTAACCCTAGAGTTTATACCCTCATAAACCCTAGTGCTGTCTCCTTTTAGGACATCTAGCTTGAAAATCTAAGTGAACTAGGTCAAACCCTAAGGCTTATGCACTCGTAAACCCTAGGTATTGAACTAGTTAAGAAAAACCTTAAGGGGATAAATAATCTTAACCCCTAGACTAGGTCTTAAATGCTTTAATAAATTAAGATGAATGAAAATAGGGAGGGGGATAAATAATCTTAATCCCTCCTAGGGTTTCTAGCAAAATCAACCTAGCATACAAGGAAACATGCACCAATTAACCATCTAATAGAGCGTCCACCATGATATACCACGAACAAGCAAGGACACTTACTAAACCAAGTTGATATGTAGAAGAAACCCTAGATCAAAGATCATCCACCAAAACAAGAGAAAGCATCTACAAGATCATCCTCCAAAAGGTGCACACAAGTACTCCATAGTAGAAAGGAAGAGAAGAGAGATTTACATGTTATGATCCCTATGACTTATGAACCCTTGGAGGTCATACTTGTTGCTATTGCAGGATCTTGCCCAGTGGACAGGTATACATGATGGAATGATTAGCTTAGACCTTCATGGGGGCTTAAAGCACACAGATGGAAGCTGCAACCCCAACCAGGGGTATGAAGAGATTGAAGATTTGCACCAGGAAGAAAGAAGGACGTTGCCTTTGGAGGCACCACTGCAGACCTAGACCCAGGGGGATCTTGCGCTTCCACATGGACGTTGGCCCTTGAGTGTCTTGGACGTCATCCAGAGCTAGGGTTTTTGTTTTGGAGGCATTTATGAGTCTAGTGGCACGTGTCAGCTTCATCTAGGGCCTCTGAAGGCCAAGTGCCCTACATTTTAGGCTCAACGTTCCACCTTAGGGCCTCAACGTCACCCTAGAAGGGCACGATGTCACCCTTGTAGTTGTCTTTAGATGCAAGTGATTTTTAATTATGTCAAAATTGATTTTTCTTGTAAATTGGCCTGGTCGGTCTTATTTTGACCTAAAATTAATTAAAGGTCAAAAGTTTTGTATAAATAAGCATAGAGTACATTCATTTTCAACATAAAACTTCTCACACAAGAGAAGAGGTCTGAAATTTGCGCCCTAGTAAGGGCTATTGGCTGAAATTGTGAGGCACACTCTTGTATAAGGCTAATTTTTGCAAGTTGGATCAATCTTGGAAGCTTTTATGGTGATCTTGCATGGTATTTTCATGATTATTCTTGGTGCAAGTAAGTAAAATCTGCATTTTTTGTCATCTATTGAATGGTTTGTGTATGGTTTTATTTGCTGATACAAGATTATGAAATTGCATGGTATACTTGATGCTTGAAGTAAGGAACTTAAATTGCTACTTTATTACTTTCTATTTGCCAAGCTTTTCATTGAATTAATCTAGTGACTAGTGAACCCTAGAGCCCTAAATTTCTAGCACTCTAAGGATTTTGACCTAGTTATCTTTGCTCAAGTTTTATCCCATAAAAAATCTAAGGAGAGCAAGGTGTTAGGGCCTAGAATTGCCTACACCTTAGCATCTTGTCTCTTGAGGTCAATGCATAGGGAGACTTAAGTTACTACTTCTCCTATGCAGTCTCCCTCTTAGACTTTTGTGCATTATCAAATTGATTTGCAACCTTAGAAGAAGCTGTCCACTTGTCTCCATAAGCCCTAGAAGGCACTAATTCTTGCCTCTCTCTTGTTGAAGGATTTATTAAACACTCAAACACTCTTCTCCTAAGCTTTTATTAACCATTTCTAACCCTAGTTTAGCCTAAATCACTAACTTATTTCTGCTGTTATAAATGTTTGCTACAACCATCTAATTGCAACAAATTTTCTGCATAATTGACTTTGAATGCTAGCTAAACACTTCAGAAATTGCTTATGACATTTGATTATCATTCTGCTTAGTAAATGCTATCTTTCTACTGTCTTTTGAAGCAATTCTGAGAAGTATTTGTTCCAACTGCTACATTTTAACAATTGTTGTTGTAAACTTATTAACTGCTGCAATTTTATATCAACTAAGCACTTATTGTCACTGTCCATTGTCTCTTGAGGTGTTATTATCAAGCATAACATTGTCAAGCATAGAGAATGTGGATGGATTAATGACTTGTACAAAAGAGGGAAGAAACTCATCAAATTTGTCACATGCCATACAGGGGTCAATTACTTTTATGGCACTTACTCTAGGTTGCAGCTACTTAAGATTGCAAAATATAGATTTACTAGCTATTAACTCACCTTTAGGCACCTATTGAAGGTGAGACAAGCTTTGGGTGCTATGGTGATGAGTGATGCATGGGATGAAATGAGCACTGATAGAGAAGGTGCTAATGCAATGACGGAGATAGTTCTTGACAATCAATTTCGGACATAGGTTCGGTATGTTTTACAATTCACCAAGCCAATTTATAACATGATCAGGTTTGCAGAGTCAGATTGACCAATCATTGGGGAGGTGTATGAGCAAATGGATAGCATGCTCGGGCAGATTAAAGACATAGTTGAGCCTAGAGATGTCAACCTATATAATCATATTCGTGTAGAGGTGGAAAAACGGTGGGAAATGCTAAATATTCCACTACATGCCTTGGCATATGTGCTAACACCTAAATACGATAATGTATCATGGCTTTCATCGCTAGCACTTGGTGGTGGGTCCAAGAAAAAACCACACCAATATCCAAAGGTTCAAAATGGTTATATGACAACATTAGAAAAAAAGGTCTCGGACGAGGAGTTTGACACCATACAGAGACAATTGAGTCAGTATATCCTTAGCCATGATGCCTTTTAAACGAACCTTGCAATTAGAGATCGAGGGAATTTGAATTCTCTCGAGTGGTGGAACATGCATGGAGTTGGTACCCCACAACTGCAATGTTTGGCAACACGAGTGTTTTCACAGGTGGTGAACACTTCTTCTGCAGAGAGGTGTTGGAGCTCCTACAGTTTCATTCATAGCATTAAAAGAAATAGGTTGAATGTAAACCGGTCAGAGAGCTTGGTTTATGTTCATTAAAACTTGCGATTGTTGTCCCATTACTGTGAGGAGGCGAAGATGGATTACAACTTGAAGCATTGGGACAACAATCTAGAGGAGGATAATTTGGAGGATGGAGTATTGCTTTTAGAGCGATTGGAGAATGCTCTTTTGGATGATGATGATCATGTTGAGATGCCACCCCCTGTAGTATCCCAGATCCGACTAGTCTAGGAAAAGTTGCTACTTTGCTGTGTCTACTGTCTGATTTGATACACTGGGGGTTTGTGGATGCGTTTAAGCTACAGGTTCTAACATGCTTGGTGTTTTTGCATGTGTGTAGATAAATAAGTTGTTTTAACAACATATGAATACACATACAGATAGAGAATGACACAAAAGATTGTAAATCATAAATTATGAGTTTTCTGCTGGTTACAATGCCATATGCGGCAAAAATAGAGAATCACTAGGCTAGATCAGATCTAAGTGGATCTTAGGCTGAATACAATAAAAAAATAAACTAAAAGGATGATACCCGGATAATAAAACTCTGTTGTTGGATAGGGTTATGAGCTGGATGATCTGTTGCTTGCTACGACAACTTGCACGACAAATGTTGCGGGACTGTATTGTGCGCCCTGGTGGCTACACACCTAAGATCTGACTGGAAACTGTCTCAAACAATGCGCCCCGCCCTCTCACACAGTCCTGGTGACTGACAACTTGACAATCAACCCTCTGCTGATCTGTTTGGACTCCGAATGGATACCCCTGAGGGAAATGTGCCCCAACTGCTGCTGCAAATGTGCCCTAGAGATTCCTCCATTAGAATCAGCTGATAATGGTCTCAAAATGTGCACCCTGGGTCCCTCTGTATTGGGTCAGAAGGGTTTCCCCAGATCTGGTCAGATGAAGCCTGTAGAACCCTGGATGTGCCTCCTCTCAAGCTGCGCCCTCACTGGGTAAATGATGCGCTCTGGATGATTTCACTGTCAGAATCTGAAGAGAAACCAGGCAATGGGTGCGCCCTGGCTTCCTCTCAACTGGGTCGGAAGGGAATCCTTGGATTCTCCTTGGCTGGGACAAGTCGAACCTCTTTGATACTCAGTAGCTACGCCCTCTACCTGGATAAGTGCGCCCTCACTGCTACAAACTGGATAACTGCTGCTGATGTACGATGGAAGATATGGATGATCTTCCCGGTGACTAGGGTGTGTCTCTCAACACCGAAATCAACCTCTGTGTGTCTTCCTCCTGGAGTCCACAAAGCTCCGAGTTCGTCTGAACCTGAGATGCGCCTCTCTCCTCAACTATCAAGTCAAATTTTTCACAATGATGAATTAGGTCACTTTACCTTCTCTTATAGCTGCTCGAAACCCTAATTCGCTGTTGACCTATTTTTAGCTCCCTCACTTAGGCGCCTGCTCTATTTTTAGCTCTAATTGGATTAAAGCGCTTTTAGTCACTTTTAGCCCAATGTCACTTTCGAATTATAACACTCTTGGCTGAAGTGACCTCTAGTAACCCTATTTACCCCTGTACGGCGCTGACTATAGTCTAAAGGGGCTGTTTAGAGTCTAGACTACTAAGCCGTCCTCTCTGGAGCTCTAATTCGAAAAGGGACATTAGAGTCCTCCCTTCCCAAGATTGCTTGTCCTCAAGCAATACCAATCCAGGGTGCTGTAACACCTGCTCACTCTCCCAAGTAGCATCCTCTACTGGAAGTCCTCTCCATCTGATCAAACACTCCTTGATGACCCTACTCCTCAGTTTCTGCTCTCGGAACTCCAATACCTCCTTCGAAACCAACTCCAACTGTCCCTCCTCATTCGATGGGTGAAGCTCCTCTGATGCACTGATGAATTGTCCCACGGCCTTCTTGAGGCAAGAAACTTGGAGCACATTATGAATCCAGCTCCCTTCTGGAAGCTCTAGCTCATAGGAAACCTTGCCTACCCTACGCATGATCCTACAAGGTCTATAGAATCTAGGCTTGAGCTTCTCGGCCCCACTCTTCTTCAGAGATGACTGTCTGTAGGGTTGAACTCTTAGGAATACCAAGTCCCCAACCTCGAAGTTGCGCTCTATCCTGTGCCTGTTTGCACTCATCTTCTACCGAGTCTGCGTTGTATGTAGGTTCTTTTTCAGTAATTTGAGAATCTCCTAACTCTCGACGATCCAGTCCTTGGCTTTGGGAGCCCTGTTCTCCCCGAAAACCAAGTCTATCAAAATGAGAGCATCATAACCCTACAATGCTCAGAAGGGTGTCATACCAATGGACATGTGGAAGGTGGTGTTGTAGCAATGCTCTCCTAAATGTAGCCACTCGACCCATGTTCTCTGTTGTCCGCTCACATAGTTTCTCAAGTATCCCTCAATCCACTTGTTGACTATCTCTGTCTGCCCATCTGTCTGAGGGTGATAGCTGGTGCTGGGTGTCAACTCTGTCCCCACCAATCTGAACAACTCCCTCCAGAACCTACTAATAAACCGACTGTCCCTGTCACCGACGATGTTCCTCGACAACCCATGGAGTCTGAAGATCTCCCCGAAGAACAACTCATCCACATGAACTGCGTTGTAATCTGTCGGTATGGCGTAGAAGTGTGCAAACTTGGTCAATCTGTCGACCACCACATAGATGCAGTCCTTACCCTGAATCTTGGGTAAGCTTGTGATGAAGTCCATCGATATGCTCTCCTATTTCTGCTCCGGAATGGGAAGTGGCTGAAGTAGTCCTACTAGAAGTGTATGCTCTTACTTATTCTGCTGACAAGTCATACACTCACCGATGTACCTCATAACATCTTGCTTGAGGCCCTTCCAAGAGAACCTCTCTCTGATCTGCCAGTAGGTTTTGAAAAACCCTTGATGGCCTGCCAATGGAGAATCATGGACTGCTGTTAAGATCTTCTTCTTGAGCCCTGAACCTGGTACTAAGTTGACTTTGTCCTTGTAGAATATGACGTCATCAATAACCCTGTACCTGTCATCCAGAACCTGCCCATCCAGAACCTCACAGGCAAACTTGTTCTTGGAATATTCCACCAACAAATGGGATTTCCAATACGCTGAAATATCCATCAAAGAACATGCCGCATGTCTCCTAGACAGTGCATCGGCCACAATGTTCTTCTTCCCCTTGACATACTCTATGTCGAAATCAAAGGCCTGAACCTTCGTCACCCATTTTTGTTGGTGCTCATTGAGATCTTTTTGCTCAAGGAAATACTTTAAGTTGTTATGATCTGTTTTGACTACGAACTTGCTACCCACCAAATACTGTCTGAACTTGGTCAAGGCATGCATGGTCGCCAACATTTCCTTGTCATAAATAGAGTACAGCCTCTCGGGCCAACTGAGCTTCCTTCTCTCGAACACAATGGGGTGTCCTCCATGCATCAAAACTGCCCCGATGCCCTCGCCGGATGCATCACACTATAATACAAACGACAATGTGAAGTCTGGTAATGCCAACACTGGGCAGGTGCCCATGACTTCCTTCATGTGATCGAAGGCTTTCTGCGACTCATCGGTCCAGATGAAGACCCCTTGTCTGGTGAGATTTGTAAGTGGTGCTCCCAACTGAAAAACAACCCTTGACAAACCGCTTGTAATAGCTGCATAGCCCAAAGAAGCTCCTCAACTCTGTCACATTCCTGGGCGTTGGCTAATCCAGAATGGCCCTGATCTTCTCTTGGTGCATTGTACCCTTTGTCATGCCGAATTCACACTTGGACTCTTTGGTGTATAGTGACTGTGCCTCCATGATGCCGAGTACCTCATCCAAGTGCCTCAGATGTTCCTGCCATGTCTTGCTGTAAACCAAAATGTCGTCGAAGAATACCAAGACTGATTTCCTCAACTGATCCCTGAATATGTGGTTCATGCAAGACTGAAATGTAGCTAGTGCATTGGTTAGCCCAAATGGGATAACCAGGAACTCAAAATGACCATAGTGGCATCAGAATGCCGTCTTCTCTATGTCCTGCTCTCGGATGTTTATCTGATGATATCCAGAGCGTAGATTAATCTTCGAGAAGAAAACTGCCCCATGCAGTTCATCCATCAACTCATCGATGCGGGGGATAGGATACTGGTTCTTGATGGTTTTCTTGTTGAAGGTACGGTAGTCTATACACATCCTCATATTACCATCCTTTTTTAGAACTAAGACAACTGAAGAATCGAATGGACTGCTGCTAGGTCTGATGTGTCCCATCGCTAGCAATTCCTTAATTTCTTTCTCTATCTCATCCTTGAACCTTCGAGGATGACGATAGGGTGCTGTGATCATGGGTTTAGCCCCCTCCTCCAAGTCAATGGTGTGCTCAAACCCCCTATCAGGTGGTCTCCCTGGTGGAATCGGACCAAAAGCCTGTTGATTCTGCCCTACAAGGTCGTGATCTCTGTCTGATACTGTTGCTGACCATCTGAATCCCTATGTGTAGTGATCAAACACTCTGCAACATATGCTACCTCCCTATGCCTGAAGATCCTCTCCATCCTCTTGGCCGAAACTATCCTGGGTGCCCCTGTCGACATGCCCCTCAACACAATCCTCTTCCCCTCACTGTCTCTGAACCCCATCTCCAGGGTTTGGTAGTTGGTGGTGATCTTTCCCAAGGTGATCAACCACTGGACTCCCAACACCACATATGTGTCAGATAGGTCAACTA
>ML829653.1:0-11527 GCA_009831015.1 Picea engelmannii
AGAAACAAAGAGAAAACATTCATTTTCTAAGCAAGTTAACTAGATCTAATCCCATTCTTGTTAGCTTTTGGATCTTTTTTCTTCTTCGAAATTTTGTTTGTTTTGTGCACATCCATGTTAAATTTGTTTGAAGGCAAAAACAATGTTTTTGGAGGGTAAGCATATACTTTGAGGCAAAGAGTTAAAAAAACATCTTCTTTCATATCAATTGTTATATACTTTGCATTATCTCACTTGGTTGAAAGTTAATTTAATAAATAAAAGGTCTTGAATTCAAGTCAATCTATTTTATAAAAAAGTATTTCACTTAAACTTTAAGTTATCACATAACTTTATTGTAAAGTGTATTTCACTTAAATTATAAAAAATAATCACTAACTTTAATATTTGTTTAAGTTATTTTATGCATTCAACTTTAATTTATAAAGTAACTTCATTGTAAAAGTGATTATCACTTGTTTTATAAAAGTGAGTCACTTCAAAAGTAACTTATTTGTGAAAGTGAACTTATAGGAAACCTTAGAGAAGGAAAGGAAAGTTTGTTTTTCACTCGGCAACCTCATTGTGCATATGTCACCATGTGGTCCAATATCTACTTACCACGTGGAACTTTGGTTACATGTTATGCCTTTCTTAAAAAGTGCATAACTTTGACATCTGAAGTCCATTTTCAGTTCATTTTTTAAAACTACCTATTTTTTCGAGATCTTTTCATCCAAACAATCAATTTTTGCTTTTGAAACCATATTTCCTACATATTTTAATATGGCTAGTCTAAGTAAACTTTTTCTTACCAGTACAAACTACTTCTCATGGAAATATTGTATAGAGGATGTACTATGAAGTAAAAGACTTTACCATATTACCTTGGGAAAATAAATTCCCCCCACTAATGTAGTGAATAAAGACAAATGGGATGATAAAAATGACAAAGCACATGAATTAATTGGAATGTTCATATATAGTTATTTATGGTTTCACCTTCAAGGAATTGATGGCCCAGATGAAGCTTGGGAAAAAATGGCAATCATATTTGGTAAACACAATGAGATTTGAGACCACCAACTTGAAAATCAATTAATTTCGTTAAATCCCAATGATTTCTATTGCACTTAAGATTATCTATCTAAGTTCAAAACACTTAGACTTTTACTTGAAAACTATAAAATAAAAATGAAGGATGATCGAGGTATACATGTTATTATTCCTAAGCTTGGTAGTGCATATTTTGTTTTTGTATCTACTTTTCACTCCACTAGAGAATCTCTAGGGTTTGCTTACAAACCGCCCTCTCTTAAATATTTTTGTGATTTTTCTATTAGAGAGCAATATAAGCTCTTGCATCTTGGAGTGATCTGCATTACAGGTACAACTGACAAATCCTTGGTGGCCTAATAGAAAGATAAAATACAAGCATCCAAATAAGCAACATCTTCACAATAACAAGCAAAATAAGATTCCCAACCCTCTCATCCATATTCTACTTGTTGGCATGTTTTGCAAGAAAGAGTGCGCTTGTCATTGATGGCAAGAACAAAAGGTGGAGTAGAAGGAAGCGTAAGCTCGGGAGGAGGAGCGAATAGCAAGTAGACATCATAGCTCAGAAAGGAAAGTGCAGTACAGAAGCGACTGGAGATTAAATCTCAGAAGAGATGGCGCTGTTAGCGATCAAAAATGCATTGGTATTTTGATGAGTATTTCCATCACTCTTCAAATGATTTAGCGTTTTCTTCAGTTTCTTTGCCAATATCTTAACCTCCATAGTGTTCAACAAGCTCCTATTGATTGTTTTTGTCCAGAAACTCTATGGCCTTTCTCTTCTCACCTGCATTTTTAAAAAAATAAAAAAAAACCTTGTTAGTATTGCTTAGAACCTAGTCTTATGCCTTTTTTAGATTTACTATTGTTATTATTATAAGAAATGGTGTGTGTTAAAGCACCTAAGGCTAGTACATAGACCAAATTCCATAAGTTAAGCCATGAGTTTATGTTATAAGTCGACACATAAGGTCAAACCACAAGCCTAACCCTCATGCTAAGTCTAAGGTTAATATCACATTGAAATCTCAAAGCCCGACACATTGTCGAGCTCGATACCAACCATTTGGACATATTTTTGGTCTGGTGTTGATGTGGAGTTGTTCCACATGGTAGACTAAGTGCCAAGTCATGAGATATAATCTTTTCAATATCAAGGATCGATAAGTTCTCTTTTACATATCAAGAGGATGAACAACAAGCCATTATTATCACGCAGAGGCACATGCCAGGTCGACAAGCCGGGTGCAAGCATCGAATCCACATGACACAACAATTCTCAATACAAACCAAACAAGCTAAGTACTAACGCCAAGTTTCAGGGAATCGAAGGGTTTTGAGATTTGAGCTTAACCAGTCAAATTACAAGTGTTTACGAAATGTAGGTTGCATGAAGATCGAGCCACGAGGAGCTAGATGTCATACAAGGCCGAGTTTTCCCATTTGAGATCGCAGATGCCAATGTTACAGAATGCATTATTCAGGTGTTGCTAGGGTATTACTATTATAGTGTTGGGATTTCATTAGCAGTTTGACCCAAAATGAAGCAAATTTCCTGACTGCAACATTAAAAAAATTATAGAGGACAGAGTTGTCAACCCTCTGGAGGTGCCATATCCTTATCATGACCAGATATCAGTGTACATTACAGATGCATTCTTCTCCTATTCAGTGGCTTGTTGTAGTTGGTGTTTGTACCCACCCTGGTTGTGTTCCTTTACCCAATGCTGGAGATTATGGAGGTTGGTTTTGTCCTTTTCATGGATCTCATTATGACATATCTAGCCGAATTAGGAAGGGTCTTTCATCTTACAACCTTGAGGTTCCAACATACAAATTCTTAGAGGATAATAAAATGTTAATTGGTTGATGTGCACAAGCAAAACAAGTCATGTATGAACATAGGATTATGCTACCAGATCGACTTTCAATTGTGATCTTTAAATAAATACAAGCACCAGGTCGTATGTGAGAAAGGCCATGAGGAAGTAGCTTTTTAGAAAAAGAAATCACGCATCGGAAGGCAGAAAATCTTGCATATGTCAGATTGTTGTTGCAGGATTTGGATATGTTGCATTCAATAAATCGACAGTCCAGAAAATCATGAGTTAATCCAAGTATTTTATGGATACTCACAGCCTTGTTATGCATGCATACAATGCCCCAAATCCTATGCTACAATCAGAACACTTGGGACTATAAAAAGCATTATGTGTCCTATTGGGATGGAGCTATGCCTCTTCACCAGATCATGAAGAATCATACCAGTCATTCTCAGAACCTGAAGAAATGGAAAAAAATCAAGATCTTATTTTATGGCCACCACTAGTTATTATTCACCATGCATTCACTGGAAAAAGAAAATATCGTTGATTGGGGGTATTGGAAATCAAGAGATGGTTATCAAGGCACAGCCATTGTAAAATTCTCGCTTTCTTCCACTGGTTTACAAGAGGCAGATGTTCAATCTCATTCCATGAGGAAGTTTACTGATGGCTGGGAGTTGCTCTTGCTGACATCTATTCACACACGTAAGATATTCTTGAACGAGGGGTTAAATGGACATGCAATCATTATGGAAGACAATGGACAGTTAATGAAACAGGTGGCAATCATTATGGATCTCTTCATAAATAGCTCGGGAATAAACATGTTAAAGGTTAAGTTTCTATTCTATTTTTGACCAAGACAGAACTTTCACCCGCGCAAAAGGCGAAATTATAACCAGTTAGCTGGTGAAAAGCAGAGCTTTTACCAGCTAACTAGTAGATAGTAAGGCAAATTAGCTGGTGAAACCTGAGATGGCCAAATTTGGTGAAATTTTGCCCAGATCGAAGTTTTACTAATCCGAATCTCTTGAAAACTCTTTTAATGGATAGATGTTGAATTATAGAGTCATATCTAAGATCCACTTTTGATGTAAAAGCGTTAGAGGAAGTATTCAAGTTGTTTTGGCACCTATTTTGGAGGTAGTAAATCAGGGTTTTTTTCCAAAATTAGCAAATTCGAATTTCAGCTTTCTTAAGAGTCATCAAACAGCCTTAGAAGGGTTATCTTCACTGCACAAGGATTCTACATCATCTGAAGATCATGAAGTGTGGAATTGACCTCATTTTGAGGATCATTCCTTATCTTTTGTAAATCAGTTTTGACTTTCTATCTTTAGCATATCTGATCCATTCTTTTAGGATCTAAAAACTGTATTGTAAAGCTATAAAGTTGAAGATATGAGATGAACTAGAGGTTCGATTTTGGATACAGAAATGCCATATTGTAAACAGACCTTTTTTATGCTAATACAAATCACAGGTTTCTCTCTCTATTGACGTCAGTTTTTCCACCTTCTTTATGTACTTTTATTCGAGTTGTTTAGCCATAGATGACTATTATCTCATTGATTGGCTCATAACTTGGTAAATAGTTTCTCCATTGTTTATTAGACCCTACATTGTGTACTGGTTTATAAGCAATTTGTTCTTCACCCACTTTAATCTACCAACTGATATTAATCCTTGAGATCACGGGTTCATTTGATTGCCATCTTGACTGTCTATATATCATATTGTAATTGAGTTATCCCATTGATCCATATACACAAAACACAAAAAACATTTTGATTTGAAGTTACCAAGCACCTTTGGTCTACAACCACAAAGGGTTTCTAGGAGTGATAACAGGCACGATAAAACTCAAATCAAATCAAGACCGTCGGATCTGCAAGCCAGATCAACAGTAGGGATGAATTGTGGGTAGAGAAAGCTGAATTAAACTACTCACCAATTACAATCCCACAATTTGTCTAGATCGTCAGATCTCATAGCTTCAAATATCTACGACTGTGGTTGATCCAACAAACAATGAGTTTAAGTCAAATTAAATCATGTTTGTCGGATGCGCAATTGTCAAATCTACGACAGGGATGAATTATGGAGATTGAAAGGGGAATTAAACATCGCGCTTGTTCCCATCCCACAATTAGTTAGGACCGTCTGGTCTTATAGATTCAAATATCAACGATTGTGGTTAACTCACCAATAGTCCACATCTTCCCATTGCGGAGTTGGGTGATGAGTTAAAACATTCGTAGATTATGGTCATGGAATCATTCTTGATCGTGGATCTATTTTAAGAAACTTTACAACCATTGGATCACTTTTGAGTGGAAGGACAGGATAAGCGAGGAAAACGTTTGAGAATTCGATTATGCGAATTCTCGTCAGCTGTCGGATCACTTTCAAGTGGAAGGACAGGATAAGCTAGCAAAGTCACAATGTTGACAGGTCAAGTCGTCGATCTAATATCTTGATCGATGAACAGCATTTAGTTCAGGTTTAAAGATACGAGGAGGTTATACTCCGTAAAGTTTGAAATTGGAAAAACCCGAAGCCTGAAAATCCAAAATGAATTAGAACCATCGGATTTGGAGGACATACGAGGACTGTTGGATCGGTGTTGTTCGTCAACAGACCACGTCAGAAGACCACATCAGCAGATCACGTCAGCATTCTACATCAGTAAGGACACGTGGCATAGTCGAAGAACAACAAGTGTCAAGTTGAAATCATCATTTCAAGAACGTGGAAATCATGAATCTGAGTGACACGTGGAAGCTTCTTGGCTCGTGAAACGTCATCAAGTGATGCAAGAGTTATGTCACTCCGAGAGTTTTACCACCAGTACTCTCCCAAAGACCTAAAGTGGAAACGAGACGTCCGATCTGAAGATCACTTCGGGAGCAATCTCATCCGTTGATCTACTATAGTGGAAGGATAGTGTAAGTAAAAAAATTAACCGACAGCAAGCGGTCTCCATCGTCTGATGACTGACTCAGCAAGTGATTACTCTAGAGGAAAGAACGGGTTGAGATTTGAAATCTCCAAAGTTTAGAGACCCGAGGAGATCTCAACAGTTAATTTGAGAGGGACACACGTTAGAGGCCTATCAGCTGCAGAAGATTGACGTACGGAGGAAAGAAATAGTTGAGACTCCAAATATCTAAAGTCCGAAGACTCGAAGGAGATCTCAATCGTCGATCTGATGTCGAGTGTACTATCAACCATTGATCAAAAATAGTGGAAGGATAGCATAAGAATAATAGACGAAGTCGCGGAGTAAAAGGTGGCCATCCATCTCATTGCTTGATTAAGTCCTGGCAGTCGGATTAAGCAATGAAGGATAGATGTAAGGATCAAATATAACCATTGATCTAGTTCAGAAATATAAATGTGAACCTTCTGATCTATTCGGTGATATTGTATTCAAGAGATTTGAAAGGTTGGAAGTCACGAAGACCCAAAAGGCAAAGTGTCAAAGTTACGACAGTCGTCCATTTCAGGAGACTGAATCGTGACCGTTGAATTGATAAGCGCTCGATAAGCCTAAGTGTATCATCACCACCAATGATCACGTGAAGGAAGGGGGTTAGCAAGAAAATCTAGCGCCTGCTGCGAAGTTTTTTCTCAGGAAGGGAAAAGGATCCAAAGGAATGAGCGCACAGAATTTCTCTCTATAACTGTCTTAAAGGACTGATTGTAACTACCATAAATGGAGTGATTGTATCCGCCAGAGAATTCAACAAGCTTGAGTGTGATCACCAGAGGAGATGAAGAGTCTCAAGGTAACTTCCATTGAAGTGAAGATTCATCCTTCAGACAATTGACAGATGGAAATGTGTCGAATACTGTAACTGCCAAAGAAGCCGAAGAATCTCAAGATAATGACAACTGATGATGAACACATGGAATGAACCACCAAAGAGGATGAAGAGTTGCCATGATGATCAGGCAGAGGACTCAACGTGAGAAAGAGATGCAGAACATAAAAGTGAGGTGATTATGTTGGTTAGCTATGATTTTGTGAGGAAGAGATGCAGTGAACATCTTGTAGGGAAGAACAATGACGCAGTGAAGAGCATGCAGAGGCATAGTGCATAGAAGAGAGATGGTGCACAGAGCATAAAATGAAGAAGAACAAAAGGCACACGAGAGGCGAGCAGAGAGACATTGATGCAGGCAGAGCAAAGCAGTGTAGCAGAACAGTGATGAGACTGGTAAGCCATAGATAAATGTTATATCACTGTGATAAATTCAAGAAAAGAAAAGATTTATATTTCAAGGTGGTAGGGAGGTGGTAGGGAGGACGGGCGTCCTCATAGTTTCAAGTGGGTGCTTGAACGAAGGGAGTTGTAGCTTCCATCTGGTTGCAGCCAAAAAAACCAGGGTGGTAGTGTGGTAAAGGGAGAACTATTGTTCTCTGTTATACAGGTTGGTGCCTGTGTGACTGGAAGTTGGTGCTTCCATCTAGTTGGTGTCGAAACACTCAGGGAGTTGGTGCTTCCTTCTAGTGGGTGCTAGAGAAACCAAAGAGTTGGTGCTCTCAAAAAGTTGTTGCTTGTAAACAGAGGTTGTAGCCTCAAGAAGAGTTGGAGCTCATAAGAATGATAATGTATAGAAAATAAATATTACTCATCATATCAAGAAGAAGAGGTTTTTCCCTTTATGGGTTTCCTCGGGAAATATTTGTCTTTTTATATTTCATGTGTGTGATTGATGTTGAATATTCTATTGCTTACTTCCATGCTTTATTGTGATCATCATTGAGTGTTATGTAAAGAGTTTAAAATGGGCACAATTGTTTAAGCACAGTAACAACTGATTCACCCCCCCTCTCAGTTCTCCAACAATTGGTATCAGAATTGGTTCCTTTTATCTAAGGGTAGATCCTAGAGCTTAAACATGACTAGCCATGAAGGAACTTCAACCAATAAGGCCCCCTTGTTCAATGAAAAAAACTTCACCTTCTGGAAAGTTAGGATGAGAACCTACATAATGGCCCTAGGTGCAGATGTCTGGGATGTGGTAGAAATTGGTTATGTAAAACTAGTTGTACTAGCTTCTAAGGATGACAAGCTAGAATTCAGCTTCAACACTAAGGCTATGAATGCTATTCTGAGTGGGCTTGCAAAAACGAAATTTGTAAAAGTTATGCACTTAGAATATGCCAAAGAAATGTGGGACAAACTCGTCGGTAGTTATGAAGGTATTAGATATTATTTTCAGGATTAACTGCGGAAGCCCCTATATACAGTTATGAAGGTAATGAGAAAGTAAAGGATGCCAAGCTTCAAACCTATAGATTACAGTTTGAACATCTAAAGATGAAAGAGGATGAAACTGTTGGGAAGTACTTTCTGAGAGTTGAAGAACAAGTAAATGCAATGATAGGACTTGGTGAAAAAATTGAGGATGTCTCTTTAGTTCATAAAATTTTGATATCTCTGCCAGATAGGTTCAACCCAAAGGTCTCTTCTATAGAAGAACTTAATGATCTAAAATATTTGTCTATTGACCAACTCCTAGGAACTCTAACTGCCTATGAAATCAGGATAGTTAAAGATAAACCCACCTCTAGAGAAGCATCATTTATAGAATATAATAATGAGGATTATGAGCCTGATGAAATTGAAGCAGAATTTGTGAAAAGACTGAAGAAAGGATCAAGAAAGTACCAAGGCAAATTTCCCTTCAAATGTTTTAACTATGGAAATATAGGTCACTTTGCATCTAAGTGTCCACACAAGAAATGAGATCAGAATTCTGAAGGTGAAAATAAGTACAAACCCAAGAGATTTGGTAAAAAGAAAATTCTATGTGTAAACAATGATGACTCTTCAGAAGACATAGATAGTGACTCTTCATGTGAAGATAAGACTAATGAATTTATGCTTATGGCCAAAGAGGATTATGATAATAAATGCACATGAATTGATGTTGACGATGAAGAAGTTGTGGTTGACTTGGAAGGAGAACTCATCAGTGATCTAGAAGAAATTGCTAGACTCAAATCTAAGAAGAAAAAGAAAAAACAATTGTTGATACAGTTCGAGAAAGACAATAAAGGACATGATGAATACTTTTCCCTGCTAAAAGTGGAATTAGAAGAGGCAAAGAAAATAGAGGACATTCTGAAACAGCAGCTATCATAAAAGAAGGCAAGATGTGAAGCATTGGAAGAAGAGGTAGTAAAAACTAGAAAAGAGATGGAGAAGTATAAAACATTGTATCTCCAAAATCTTCCAAGAATTAAAGCCACAACAGAACTTAACGACATTCTGAGAAAACAGAGATCTCCTTTGTTTAATAATAGTTTAGGTTATGTAAATGGCTCAAGCAGAAAATAGCCAGAAAGCAAAGAGCCAATAAAGATGATCAAGTTCCAAGTCAGCAGACAATCAGATCATGAGAGTACTCTTTCACCAAAATATAATAAAGACAAGATGATCCCTGATAAAAAACAAAGAGATCAGAAGATGGAGCAACAAATGCCAAGAAGAAGGCCATCTTTCAGGTACCAAAATTTCTTCGATGGCTATTTTTTTTACTGTTCTAATTTTGGTCGTAAGATTGTAAATTGTCAAACTAAGTTTAGAGACATGCAACTGAGGAGGTCAAGAAATAAACAATATTTACAACATAGAACCAAGTAGCCAATGAATAGACAATGTAGCACCCATCACTTTGACCTACTGAACAATGAGCTCGAATGTTATAACTTTCATAACTTCAGCCACAAAGTTGCAAACTTCCATCTGAAGAAGTACAAGACAGATCCAAGGATAAATCCTTTAGCTAGAAATGCCAACACATGGAAAACGAAAGACAGTGAAAAATGTGGTCTAGTACTTTCAGATCGAAAACAAAATGACCCCTGGTATATAGACAGTGGATGTTCCAAGCACATCACTGGAGACAAGGATAAGTTTATGTCTATAAGTAAAAGAAAAACAGGAAATGTAACCTTTAGAAATGATGAACCAGGTAAAATCAAGTGTAAAGGGATGGTGAGTTTGAGTAATGGTAAAGGAAAATCCCAGGATGTTCTGCTTGTAGATGGGATGAAACATAATTTGCTCAGTGTAAGTCAAATGTGTGACAGAGGATGTGAAGTGTTGTTCACTTCCAAGGATTGTAAGATAAAATCTGTAAATTCAGGTCAAGTGGTGGCTAAAGGCATAAGGACATAAAGTAATGTATATGTGTTGAAAGAATATAAAGAAGAGTGTCATCTAAGAAAACATGATGAAAGTTGGCTATGGCATGGGAGACTTGGACATCTAAACTTTGACCACTTAATCAAGCTCAAAAATCTTGAGGCAGTAAAGATCTTCCAAGAATATCAAAGCCACAAGACTCTGTGTGTAAACCCTACCAAGTAGGAAAGCTAACCAGAACACAGTTTAAATCCAAGAGCTATGCTTCAACAGAGAAACCACTCCAATTAGTTCATATGGATTTATGTGGACCATAAAGATAGGAAGGAATAGGGAAGGAAAACTACTTTATGTTGATCATTGATGATTACTCTAGACTTACTTCGGTTGCTTTTCTCAAAGAAAAATTTGAAGCATTTGAGAAATTTAAAATATTTAACGCTTTAACTGAGAATCAAACAGGCAAGAGGTTAAAGGAAGTAAGATCATATAGAGGAGGAGAATTTATGTCAAGTGATTTCAAGGAATTATGTGACAAACATGGGATCAGGAGAGAATACACAATCCCAGGAACTCCACAACAAAATGAAGTAGTTGAGAGGAAAAATAGAACAGTTCAGCAAATGGCTAGGTCAATTATGAATGAGAAGAACATTGGTCAAACTTACTGGGTAGAAGAAATACACACAATAGTCCATATTCTTAACAAAGCCCACCTCAGACCACATAGTGACAAGACACCTTATGAATTGTGGTGTGGAAGACCTACTTCAATCAAACACTTCAAAGTCTTTGGGAGTAAGTGATACATAAAGAATAATAATGAAAACCTTGGCAAGTATGATGACAGGGATGATGAAGGCATCTTCTTAGGATATGCTACCAATAATAAAGGATATAGATTCTTTAATAAAATATTGCATAAATTAGTTGATTGCATTGATTTAAAGGTTGATGAAGGAGTTCCAGTAAGAGAGGTGAGCAATATTGATTCTACTACAGAGGAAACAGCTGAAACTGAAGATGAGCATGTCCAAGAATCAGATGGAGAAGATACACCTAGATAAGAAGAGCCAGGACAACAATCATCATCAAATCCTTCCTCCAGAATTACTCAAAAGAATCATCCTGAAAGTCAGATAATTGGTGAGAAAGACAAAGGTGTACAAACCAGGAGAAGGATAACCAAAGACACCGAGCAATCACATATGGACTTCATATCCATGGTGGAACCTAAGAACTTCAATGAAGCCAATGAAGATGTAAATTGGTTAAAATCAATGAAAGAGGAACTGGACCAGATTGAAAAGAATGACACTCGGGAACTCGTTCCTAGGCCAGCAAATAAAAATGTCAAAGGATCCAAATGGGTCTACAAAAATAAGATGAATGAGCAAGGAAATATTGTAAGAAATAAGGCTAGATTGGTCTGCAAAGGATATGCTCAAATAGAAGGACTGGACTTTGATGAAACATTTGCGCCTATAGCAAGATTAGAAG
>ML829653.1:11627-35120 GCA_009831015.1 Picea engelmannii
GAATCGTCCTCTAGGGTTTGTTATGTCAAAACCCTCAAAACCCCCAATATTGGGCTCACTAGCTAGAAGCCAGAAATCAAAATAAGATCATACATGAATGATGAGTAGAGGCCCTTGCCTTCCTTTTATACTTTTTGGCTCACTGTTATAACCCTAAATTACACCACACATGTTTACTTGGCATCAGGCAAACTCATATCCCTTCATTGCCAAAACATTTGTTGAAGAACCTCTCTGAAAATCCTCTTGGGTCAAGGCCCACGCGCCCTAACCCATTACTGCACGTGTGTACACGCTGTCAGGCCCACTACAACCAGCGTGTACCTAACAAAACACAAAAATAGGAAAGTTTCCGACGGAACAAAAATCTATGGGTCAGTTAACTGAAACTCTCTGCCATGCATGGCCGAGAGTTCGTCCAAAACCCTAGCTCCTTCTAGCCTATAAAAGAAGGGGTAGGGGTACTATTTGAAGAGGAAAATTATAGCGAAGAAACTCTGCCCATTTGTCAAATCCATTGTCCCAACCCTTTAGCCTTTCCTCAAGCCAAAGAAGAATTAACGCAAAGCAATTGGAGGACAAAAGAGGAGGAGCCCAGAATCGGGATCAAGGAGCGGTGGCCGGTCTCGACTTTGATTGTAAGTTGATTCATTGTTCAAATAATAAAAAGAATACTTTTCTCGTCCCAATGCATGAGTTATCTATGGTTTGTTTAATTTATGCTTAATTTCTAAACCTCAAGCAGAAAAGTAGCATGCATGCATAGTTGTTTGTCTTGATTGCAGGTTATCTTTGGAAGGAGCAGCGCAAGCAAGCGGTCAAGAGCACAACGGAGGATCTACACCAAACATCAGTAACAAGGTTAGTGGTTCCTTTCCATGTATGTATCGTGAAAGAGGGGTTTAAGTTTTGGGTGCTAGGTTAAAAAGTCATTTCTTTATGGTCAAAAATCTGCATGCAAGTCTGACCCTAGTTTGCTAGTCTGTAGGGTATTTTTCCCAACAACAGAGTTGGCGACCGTACTGGGGAAGATAATCTTTAGGGTTTCCAGATTTAGTTGAGTTTTTGGGTAGTTTAAGAGATTAGATTTTCTATTTCTTTGCCTGTCTTTTTCTGTAAGGCCTGAGCTAGCAGGGAGCCTGGTTCCTTATACCGGTTTTCCCTAACTGTTGCTTGACGGCAATTTTCGGGACACACAGAGGTACACGCGGCCCACAGAAGGCCTGCACGCGTGTACCCGCACCCTAACCTCTTACAGCACGCATGTGAACGCTAACTATAGAGGTTTCAGTAGTGTGTAGGAGTTCATAGAACTTGAGAGGCAGTCCTCCTCTTCCCTATCAGAATTATACATTCTCAGGGGGTTTTTTGGATCCTGTCTGAGTCTTGTTGGTTCATAGTCCTGTCTTAGTTTTTCTTTTTTTGTTTTGTTATTCCTTGCAATTATTTTTCTTTTTTGTTAGAAGAAGCATCCAAGCCTTCAAGGGACCCTGGTTGTCAATACCAGAGGCCTCTTCTGGGTCTGAGCTGCCTATTTTTATTTTTTGTCTTAGAATTTATACATACACGCAGCATGTACAAGGTCAGACCGTGTGTACACGCGTCCTGTTTTAGCTCAACACGCGTTCGCACACGTGTTGTTTCATTGTTTGTACCGTGCTTGACAGGCTGTTTTTCAATCAGGGTGGGGTAGTCATCCCCTCCTTTGGTGAGAAGTGTTCCTCTCAGGTGTTTGAGTCTAGGGTTGAACAGTCAGTAGGTTAGAGCCTCTTACCCTTAGCCTGTTTTTTCTTAGTTGCTAGTTGATAGAAAAGATAAAAAGAAAAAAAAATTGTTTTATGGTTTTTAGACAAGCGTAAGAGTCTTTGCTTTCCTGATTGACATTGAGTTTCTTTTCTCTGATTCTTTGCAATCTGCGCTTTAAGCCAGAATTTTTTTTTTTCTTGGTTTTAGGCTTGTCGGTATTTTCCCTTTGTTGCTTGATTAGCACGTAAATAAATAAATAAAATCTTTTCATTTTCTTCTTTGTTTGAAGATTGTGTTTCTGCATCAATAGCTAGGAAGAAGTCTTTTTGTTCATAAGTTTTTGCAGTGCATTTAGAGCATAAGTAGCTCGTAGTCGAGCGAAATTCCTTTATGTTTGCTGCATGAAATCTTATAAAAAATGAAAAGAAAAAGAAATCTTTCTTTGTGAAAAGTTGTTGATTTTTGCATTGCGTAAAAGTCTTTTGTTTCCAGCATTTTTTTCATTCGTTTTTGCTTTGAGTCTTTACACATCATCAGTTTCACCTTCATACCCCGTGACGTAAGAAATCCCATAAAAGCAACACTAATTTAAAATCTATTAGACTTTTTGTTTGTAGGGTTCACAAACTAGTTCAAGACTAGGGCCTTGGATTAGGTTGGAGAGGAAACTCTCCAAGGCCATTCAAAACCAAACATTTGAGTCTGTGATAGGGAGTGTAGAAGTCCAGTTTCGTGGAAGTTATCCAGGACCCCCCTCTAACACAGGGGATAAACACGATGTCGCGTGTGGAAAGGTAGCGGAGATAACCCCTTCAAAGTCGGACCAAGCGTAGTGGAGAACACATATCGAGGATTTGTTTTGGGATTCCGTCGTTTGCATTTGCCACGGGGCTTCATGGGTCTCGAATCCGTTCGAGGTCCTGAGTTGTCTTCCGGACCATTTGCTCTCGATACCCTTGACAGGTTTCGGGATTGATACCCTGCTCATTGTGGTCTACCCGACTTTCAACTGTACCCGCCTGGTGACTGTTCGCATGTTGGCAAACTAGTTGCCAATCTTTTTAGGGACATACACGAGTGACTGCGGGGGTATACCGCGGTACCTAGGACAAACATCAGGCCATGCTTTGCAGAGTATACCCGGAGGGTGCTTCCGTGTTCAAGTTGCACTTGCACCGGTAAGTTGCTCTAGTGTTGGTTGTTGTAACTGTTCTTCCTACTAGTTTAGTGTTTGCTTGTCTTATCTCTTAGGGGCTTCTTTTTTAGTGTGTGTTACTGTTTGAATGTGTAGAATACCTTAACATGTTTTGGATCTTCTCACACAGTGGAGGATCCCGAGCTCCGCCGGTCACGAAGGCTTCTGGGCCTGTCGCGGGTTATACTGGAGCCACCCCCGCCACCATTGAGGCGGAAGTTAGACCAACAAGGGTCTTTCGAAGCAATCAGGTTACAAACCATTGTGCCCAAACAACTCCCGGAGGAATCAACCGCCAATCTTGGTTCGGTTGAAACCCCAACCACTGATACTTGGCCACAAGTTATTGTACCAATCCAATTTTACGAACACCTGTCAGTGCCTCACACAGCTATGGAAACAAACGTTGTTACTTCCTATGGGAATTCTTCCATTCCCACCACCGTTTCTACCACAGGAGAAGCATATCCTAACTTGTCGTCGTCGGGCCGGGCCACCATGGTCTCAGCCGTAACTACGTCACACAGTGGACCGATCCCATCTATCGCGGTGGCCACAACTCCCTTCACACCTAGTGCGACAGGCTCTCCGTTTTCATACGATATGCCTAGTTCGGGTACAAGTCCTGCACTCACTCACTCCACTTTACAAACTTTGGGTCTGGGGGAAGGGAGCTCTAATGCTCCTCTGCAAGGTCAACTTGGGGGCACTTCCGTCCCTTTTAATGCTTTTCCTTATGTTGTAGGTCATATCTCTCCTTCGTCCCCTTCTCTTAGTGCTCTGCATCAGCAGTCCGCCAGGCAGCCTGCACACACTAGTTTATTTGGAGCCGGGAGTCAAGGAACACCTGCGCACACTATGCCGGTAGGTTCGTCACCATTTGTTTTGAACGGGACGTTTGGTAACAACACTTTCGCTTCCACTGCTTTCCCATCTAGGGGCAGTCCCATTTTTGGACAGTCTACTCCGGCGTAGGGTACTATTCCTACGTCGGGGGCACATATAGCAGGACCTTGGAACTCAGGACAAGGATCCGTTCCCTCCTCTGGAATGTCGTTCTGGGGTAATTCTTTCCACAGTCAATGGAACCCTGGACAGACTACTATGCCTCTTCCATCAGGACCGGCATGGGGTAATCCTTCCCAAAGTCCATCAAACACGATGAATGCCCAACATCCGTTGTCCTTTATGGGGAATCAGCCAATGATGTCTCCACATAAGCAAAATCCTTACGCTGGTCAAGGCCATGGTTTCTACCAAAACCCAGGCCAGCAGCCAAACTTTTCCTGGCAACCTGGTGCTAGTCAAACTCCAAGATCCTTTTTCCCAGGCTATCAGCAGCAACCCAAACTACCATTCCTGGCGACGTTACACTTGCCAGATTTGACAAGGTTTTTAAATGATCTTATTTGTCACGATCCACGTTGGCCTCCTATGCCAATGAAGTTTCCTTCGGACATTCCAAAGTTTGAGGCCAAGCCTAATGAAGATCCAGGTGATCACGTGACTACTTTCCATCTTTGGTGTTCATCTAACTCATTAAAAGATGACTTCGTACAGTTGTGATTGTTTCAATGCACTCTTATCGGGAGTGTCGCGAAATGGTACATCGAGCTCGATCGCTCAAGATACTCTTCCTTTGGCGAACTGGCGATAGCCTTCCTTAACCATTTCCAGTTACCTGTGAGATACGACGCAGGCACAGAGTTGCTCGCCAATTTCGAACAGACAATAGCAGACCATATCTCTAATCATATCCGAGAGTGGAGACGCCTGAAGAATTTAATTAAAGTACCAATCCCCCCAGCATTCTTGCTTGAGTGGTTCCTTAAGTCTCTGGTCCCACAATTATCCAAAGACGTCGCAACTTCTAGGGTTTTCTCTAAAGAAGATGCCATCATGAGGGCTCAACAGTTTGAGCTTATATATTCTTAGTCTGGTTTATTATACAACATCCTGTCGGATGCACCACGATCGATTCTGGATAAAACTAGACAGAGAGATGAACCACATGCCAATGGTATTGTTGGTTCATCCCAAACCAAGCTCGCTAAGCAATTGACAAAACAATTGCAACAGTTATCTATACAACACTCAGCGGCCAGCCAGACTACTGCTTTGGTTGCTCCTCCTACCCAAACGTCGGAAGTACACTCCGTGCAGTCGACTAACCCAAAGGCCACCCAGCAGCCTGAAGGAAAGAAAAAACAACGAAAGAAGGGTAAGGGGGAGAAAAAACCCACTGATAATGTTGGCGAGGGCACCACGGAAAAACGGAAGGCGAGGTATCTGTGCAAATTATGTGTGGAAAACCACCCGACCCATCTTTGTCCTCGACTTGCAGAGGCCCAAAAGTTTGTCACACAGCAACAGCAAGTCGTGTTGACTAATCCCTTTCAGCATGGGTAAAATTTAACTCAAGCCTCTACAAGTGTCGAAGGGGGCAGCCAAGAAACCTGCCCTCCTCTAAACAATTCCTCATCCGCGAACGTATATATGATTAGGGGTGATGCTTTCATAACGACTAGAGCGCATGACTATAGTAAACCAAGCGCCTCTGAGAAGGGTAAATAAGATGGCATCCCATCTCTTCCTCTACAGAGCGAGAAGACGTTGGGTGAAACAATGACATGCATTCCAAAGGGTGCATTTAAGAAAGATTCTCACAACCCAAACGTAAGGGTTGCCCAGAATTACTCTGTGGTGGAAGATTTATCACAAACCCCTTGTGCGATATCCGCTTTGGAGGTCCTCCAAAGCTACCCTGCTCAGAGGAAAGCCTTGTTAATTTCTTTAGGCTCTACTGAGACTTGTAACTCGGGTACCATCATGCTAGATACAACCGACTTAAAACCTCGTCTTCCTTACCACGTAGCGTTTCAGATAGTAGTGGCTCATCCCACGAAAACTTTTACACACAATATCTTTCGCACGGTGGTCGACGAGGGCACCTCGACATGCGTTATGTCGTTAGCATGTTGGAAGGCCATTGGCCAGCCCACTTTGTCTCCGTCACCTACTCTCCTCACTGCGTTCGACGGTCGTTCTTTTCGACCACATGGCATCGTCCCTTCTTTCCCTGTGCAGTTAGGAGGGAAGACCATGTGCGTCGAGGTAGAGGTAGTCGATTCCCCCCTCGACTATAATCTCTTGTTAGGACGGAGTTGGACTTATGCTATGCAAGTTGTGGTTGCTACAGTTTTCCGAGTCTTATTGTTTCCACATGAGGGTCGGATAGTGACCATCGATCAATTGTCCTTCTCTAGACCTGACCCAGCTTTGGGGGCATCCACGGTTCCCATGATTGATAATCCTCAAGCCGGTGTCATTAACGTAGGAGTTGGTTTGTGCCCATCCTTGATGGGTACCTTCGATTACCCACCTCCTCATGACAATGTCAAGTTTATATCTAATCACCACAAGGCTGAGATTTTTCAAGTTTCGTCGTTCCGCACGACTTACTTTGAGGATCCGTGGATTCTTCCTTCCCCATCAACCATGATGGATGAGACAAGGCACTCTGGCATGTCCATGCCCTTATCGGCTGCTGAAGTAGCGTACTCTTTAGTCCAGCAAGCTTCAAGTAACCCTGATCCGACTCCCGCACAAGAGTTGGATCCCCTTTTAGAGCCTATTTGGGCTCAGGGTTCTCTTGCTACCATCGATTCATTAGACTTAGTCTTGCCTTCTGACGAAGCAGTAATCGAGGCAATGACTAGTCCGGACAAACCTTGGGAATATCTTCATCACAGATCATACTTCCTCCCAGAGTTAAGCCGAATCGAAGCAGGAGAATTCACTATCACCGTGATGGGAGATCAGCCATGTCCTATTAATCTCCTAGCTACACAGGAAATTTATGTTGAGCGCAATATGGCGACTATCGCTGAAACTATACCTATCAACATCTCCCAAAACCCTGGCATCGTGAAGAATGTCTTTGTCAGGGCGGATTGCTCCCCCGAAGAGATTCAAATTTATATGGATCTTTTCAAAGAATTTTGCGACGTTTTTGCCTGGTCTTATGAGGAAATGCCAGGTATCGATCTGAAAATAGTTGAACATGAAATCACAACGTATCCTGATGCCAAGCCTGTTCGACAAAAACTTCGTCCAGTCAATCCTCAGAAAGCAGCAGCCATTAAGCTTGAGGTTGAAAAATTGCTCAAGGCAGGTTTCATTTATCCTATTCATTTGACTCAATGGGTGTCAAACCCCGTGCTGGTCAATAAAAAACAAGGCACGATTCGTGTATGTACCGATTTCCGTGATTTGAACAATGCATGTCAAAAAGATAATTTTTCAACCCCATTCATTGACCAGATCATTGATGAATGTGTCGGTTGTGAAGCCTTTTCATTCATGGATGGTTTTTCGGGATATAATCAAATCCAAATCAAACCTGAAGACCAACACAAAACGGTATTGATTTGTCCGTGGGGTACATTCGCCTATCGTAAGATGCCTTTTGGCCTTAAAAATGTTGGAGCCACATTCCAGCGAGCCATGTCTTTTGCGTTTCATGACCTCAAACATATAGTCGAGGCCTATATATATGATTTAGCATCACGCTCTCGCAAGCGAAAGGATCATCCTACGCACCTCAGACTAATCTTCGAACGCTGTCACTACTTCAGGATTCGCTTGAATCCCAACAAGTGCAGCTTCTGCGTCACGTCCGGACGTTTGTTAAGTTTCATCGTGTAGTGTCCCCAAGGCCGAGCCCCGTTATAGATCATGATATATGCAATGAATTGTAAATGTGTTCTATAGGATGGTGAGCCAAGTTTTGTATAATCTGGAAGGATTATGTGGTTGTTAGGCCAGGAAGCCTAAGTGTTTGAGGGCCAGGAGCATGCTGTTGTACTTGTATGTATGCAGAATAATCAATAAAATATAAACACCGCCAGGTGCAGACCGACCACGATGAATGAGTAAAGGGGGACTGAGTGTCCACAGAGTGGGCAAGGAACTAGGGGCTGGAAGGTGGGAAAGGGACTGAGTGTTGAGCCTAGGGGCTTAGGCCTGGAATAATATTTTAATATTATTTCCTAAAAAGCCATGTGCATATTATTTTATTCTAAGTTCCTAGCAAAAGGAAAAGGCATGTACAGGGAGGCATGCGGATGGAACGCATGCAGTTCCCAAGGTGACAAATTTCCACCCTGACACATGCAAATAAAACAGAAAGGAACAGTCGTGGGGGGGAGATCTCTCGCATTCCATTCGACCCGACTGCCCTGAGCAGGAGCCATAGGAGCCAGTCTGCAAGAGACCTCGTGTATGTCTGTTACAGAGAGGAAGCCTGTGTTGGGTGTTGAAGAATGCGTGTTTACCCTTGTTCAGAGCCGTGGAGTCTGTCTGGGAGAGAAAACCAGTGTGTGCATTCCCTGAATGAAATGTCCATGTCAATTTTGGGGAAGAGTCTCTGTTTTCCCAGGAAAAGCTGAGCGAGCTTGTGCGTGGAGCCCTATTCTGAAATCTTGACCATGAGAACATCCTGTGACTATTAAACTGGTTCTTGGGAAGCCTGTGTCCATTTTCCCTGTGTTTGTTGTGGCACGCAGTTCTAGACTACGTGAGGCTTGTTGGCCTATGAGCGACTCCCTCCAGGTGAGAGAGTGCGCAGAGGAAGGAGAGAGCTCTTGGAAGGAACCCTGTAGTTGCCACAGAACCCGGAGACTTCCGGTCCGGTATGTTCCTGTAAGCCAAGGTAAGGGAGACTGGTAGTCGAAGGACTGTCCAGGTGACAGAGAAGGTGCACTCTCCTGGGGTGGAACAGGCATGTGGGGAATGAGGGTCTGTGGGCAGTGAGCGTGGGAGATTCCTGGGAGAGCATTCTTCCTGGTGGTTGTGTGTGACTGAATTCCCTGTAATCTCAGCCTGAGTCTGGATTCCTTTCCCTAGGGTGGAGCTCAGTCCCAGCTCGAGGGTGACCCACCGTTGAGTTGAGGAGCAGTGCGGTCTACAGCTGGGAGGTTTGTGGAAGGCCTGCATTTGGTTGGTGGATTTCTCCACTGTCACAAGATAAGTGTTTAATTAAATTTTTACCACATTTTATCATGACTGTACTGGATCTGTTATCATTTTTTCCGCTGTGTAAATGAATTACTATTGAAAGCTATGGATTGTCTAATTATAACCGTAACTATATGTTTATTCTGAGAATTAAAATGTATCTCTTTGTTGTTACGCATGTGATTATACAATTCTGTATGTTTTATGTAAAAGTCCATGTACAGATTGGTTAGTGAGAGGTTTGAAAGCCTCGGTAGTGAAAAGTGACACTATAATTTGGTATTAGAGCCAAGGTTTTGAAACTGAGCCTAGATGGGCCAGTGGAGCGGTCTTTGGACTGAGAATGCGAGGGGAAATTGAGTCGGGAGGACCAATTTCGGACCCTGGTTTGCTCCGAAGCGTCAAAGAGACACTTGAGGAGTTTTTATTAAGAACTCAGGAAGTATAGTGGTTCTATGAAACCACAGGCTGATGTGGTCTATGGCCACGGGGAGACAAGTCTCTACACCAATGGTGTTAGAACCTTAGGATCTGTTCGGGAGGGAAGGCGAGCCCTCGTGACCGTCGGATCTGGAAAAATGTATGTAGGAATTAAAATTCCTTTTGAAGTACATAGGAAATGTGGAAATCGCGATATGCAAAATTCCGAGTTGGTTAGGAACCGTCTGAGCCATCAGATCTCGGCCGAAAAACCCGTCAGTCATAGGATCTGTCAGGAGGTGTCTGAAGGTTAAAACCTCAGTGATTAAAGGTGAAAGCCTGAAATAGATCTAGACCGTCTGAAAGACGGAGGACACGTGTCGTGAGATTTTCCATTTCGGGAAATCGAGAATCGCGATATCGGGAGTCCTGGTAACAAGGGATCGGGACTTTCCATGACGGAAACCCCGAAATAGTCGTGCACCGTCCGATTTGAGATGGCCACGTGTTGCGAGACTACCCATTTCGAGAATCGGGGATTCAGAAGTTCCGATGACAAGAACTTGGACTTTTGTCATGATAAATCCCGACCATACTGTCGAGACATTAGCGTGTGACTAGGTTCCGGTGAACGGACGAGATTCCTTCGGGAAATCTCAGGATCTGTAAAGACCGTACGATGTGAGAAATATCTGACCGTTGGATTACGCGTGGAATTTCATATCGGGGATTCCGGTGACAAAGTGTTTATGCATTTTGGAGTTGCGAACCGCGAACCCCGATAAGTAGGAGCCAGGTGTCAGCCAGTCGGGATTCGGAGAATCGGGAATCGCGGGGACAAGAAGTCCATGCATTGTGAAACTCCGAACCCCAAAACCTCGATGAGAGGTTGGACTACGATCATGGGGAAGAGGTCACATGGACCAGGAGCTAATCCAGGAGGGCTAGCATGTGAAGGAAGCGTCGGGATTCAGAGAATCGTGAATCCTGAGGACATGTGCATTTGGACATTGGGAAGTCCGAAACCCCGATAAGAGTAAAAGACTGTGGTCTTATGAGAGGCGGTCACATGGACCTCGACATAGCTGGGGGGATAAGGAAAAGGCGCATCGGCAAATCGGGGATCGGGAGTTCGTGAGGACAGTAACTCATGTCGTCGGGGATCACGAAACCCCGACACCCGAAGCTTCAATCGGGAGATGAGCCACGTAGACACATGAAGAGTACCACGTACCACTACGATTGAGGGTGACAGTTGTGCGGTAGACCCGTAGAATGGGGTAAATCGGAATTTCGGAAGTCGGGGGTAGGGAAAGAGAGTTAAACAGGAGTTCTCCGGTACCGAGACTCCGAAACCCCGAAACCCGAAGTGTCGAAAATGAAAGCTCCAAAAACACGAAAATTGCAGAGCCGAACGAGAAGCTCAGAAAACTCATTTGGAATCGAAATTTCTTTTTTTCTTGTTGGTATTAGTTATAAATGTTGAATATTGTTCGTGAAGTTTTGATGGCCTAACAAACTTTGAATTTAATTGCACAGTGTGTGTGTAGAGTTCAACGCAGGTCAGTACTCCAATTAACCAACGTCGAGTATGGAGTGAGGAAAAGTGCAGATTAACCCTGAAATGGAAGATGAACGGGAAGGAAAGGATGTTAACCTGGGAGTCGAAGGATCGAACTCCAATGGGCATGGAAAATAAAAGGATAAGGAAGAACACATAATGAAAATCCTTGAAGGATTGCAAAGAGAGGCCAAGGCTCGCCGAGATGATAGCCGAAAGCTCATGAAGGTCAGGGACCGACAGGGTGCATTAAATTTAAAATTTTTGAAGAGTCTGGAAAGAATAGAGAAGAAACTCGAGAAAGGAAGAGACTCAAGTATGATGGGGAGTAGCAAAACCCATGAAAGAAGAAGAAGGTCGAGGAGCGGTAGCCGACATCTTAGTCGCTCCCAGAGACATTCTGACAGTAAGACACAAAGTAGTTCAAGCCCATCCCCTACCAGAAAACATCGAAAATCTGGAAGGGGGGAATTAAAAGGAGAGATGAACAAGATTAAGCCTCCAACATTCGATGGAGAACATAAGAAGGAGGAAGATGCCGAGACATGGTTTCTTGGCATGAAGAAATACTTCCAACTGCAGAATTATTCTGCCCATGCAGAAGGAAGAATTGCAATGTACCAACTGAAAGGAAAAGCATCCATGTGGTGGGATCAGTTTGTGCAAGTGCAGCACATCAGAGAGAAAGAGGTCACTTGAAAGGAATTTAAGAGATATTTCGAGAAGAAATACCTGACTAAACGATACTATGACAAAAAGATGAAGGAGTTCTTCGAACTCAAGTTGGGCAGTATGACCATTGATGAGTATGAACGAAGTTTTCTGGAACTACTGAGGTATGTTCCATTCATCAAAGACAAGGCTGTCAAAATTCAGAGGTATCTGAGTGGACTCCCACCTTCCATTTGTGACAAGATTCAATATGATGATCCTAAGACCGTGGAAGAAACCATAAGAAGGGCAAAATTCCTATACGAACAACAAAGAGAAAAGCCTGCCTTTCGGAAGGCTTGGGATGACCAGAAGAGGTTTAAGAAAGAACAGAGGCAGAAGGGAAGCAAGCCTTCCTTTTTCAGAAACAGTCCTTGGGAACAATCATCTTTTAAAGAGCCCAGGAAAGTTGAAGGGAGCGAACAGATGCCAAGGCCTCCACCCATGGAATGTTGGGGTTGTAAAGGGAATCATAGGTACAGAGATTGCCCCCACAGAAAAGACAAAGCAAGAACTGTCCATATTGTTCAGCAAGCTGAAACAATGGAGGATATGGGTAGCAGAATGCCAAGGATCTATGCAGCCCTGGACAATAAACAAGCGGAATTTCAATCGCACATGATTGAAGTGGAAGGTATGATCAACAACCGACCACTTGTTATTTTGATTGATTCAGGGGCTAGCCATAGTTATGTAGATCCTAGAATGGTGGAAATTTTGCATCTAACTAAGAGCAAACATAAGAAGTCTTGGTTAGTGCAGTTAGCCACAGGAACCAAGAGGAAGGTCACTGAATTGGTTAAGTCATGTTCGGTGGACATGAAAGGAATGAGCACTAAGGTTGAAATGAACATTATGCCTTTAGGCTCATATGATTGCTTAATTGGGATGGACTGGTTGGACCAGCACCATGCCCTTCTGGATTTCCGTAACAAGAGGTTCACATGTCTGGATGAAGAGGGAAATCAGGTAATAATCCAAGGAATTCCCAAAGCCGTGGCTGTTAGAGAAATCTCAGCCATGCAGCTGAAGAAATGTTACCGGAAAGGCTGTCAATTATTTGCAGCCCGGGTGGAGGAAGTATTCCAAGATGTGGTCTCGAATTTGGAAAACCACAAGGTACTCAAAGAATTTAAGGATGTATTTCAGGAGGTGCCTGGACTACCTCCGAAGAGGGACATCAATTTTTCTATAAATCGGATGCCTGGAGCAGCCCCAGTTTCGAAGGCTCCTTATAGAATGAGTACACCAGAGCTGAAAGAGTTGCAATTGCAGCTCGAAGAGATACTAAAGAAAGGGTACATTCATCCCAGCGTGTCACCATGGGGAGCCCCAGTCCTATTCGTGAAGAAGAAAGATGGGACGTTGAGGCTGTGCATTGACTTTCGGCAGTTGAATAAGGTCACTGTCAAGAACAAGTATCATCTGCCGAGGATTGATGATATTTTCGATCAGTTGAAGGATGCGAAAATATTTTCGAAAATAGATCTCCAATCTGGATATCACCAAGTGAGAATAAGGGATGAGGACATCAGCAAGACCGCCTTTAGAACAAGGTACGGTCACTATGAATTTACAGTGGTGTCGTTTGGACTGTCCAATGCGCCTGTTCTCTTCATGTGCTTAATGAATGGAGTGTTCATAAATTATCTGGACAAGTTTTTCATAGTCTTCTTAGACGATATCTTGGTGTATTCCCAGACAGAGGAAGAACATGAACAACACCTTAGAATGGTGATGCAGGTGTTGAGAGAACACCAGTTGTACGCAAAACTGAGCAAGTGCTCATTTTACCAAAAGCAGATCCATTACTTGGGACACATTATATCAGAGGAGGGGATCGTTGTGGATCCTAAGAAGGTACAGGTCATTCGAGAATGGCCAGCGCCAAGAAATGTGGCGGAAGTAAGATCTTCTATGGGTCTGGAAGGCTACTATAGGAGGTTTATAGCCGGATTCTCAAGGATAGCCCATTCTATCACTTCCTTGCAAAGGAAGGGAAAGAAGTTCCAGTGGACTGAAGAATGTGAGAGCATCTTCCAGCAATTGAAGCAGTTGCTAACTAGTGCTCCAATCCTAAAGATTGCAGATCCAAACAAGGATTATGTAGTTTGCATAGATGCATGTAAGGAGGGGCTGGAAGGAGTTCTCAACCAAGAGGGATTTGTAGTTTCTTATGAATCCCAAAAGTTGAAGGAGCATGAGAAGAATTATGCCACTCACGATTTAGAGCTGGCAGCAATCGTCCACACCTTGAGGAAATGGAGACATTACCTCATGGGCAAGAGATTTGAGTTGAGAACAGATCATAACGGTCTGAAATATTTATTTGATCAACCAACCTTAAATGCCAGGCAAATTAGATGGCCGAAATTTCTGTGTAAATATGACTTTGATATCAAGTACAAAAGACTTGTAGCAAAGCTACAGCAACATGAGAAACCACAAAACAAGGAAAGTTACACCTTGGGAACTGATGGTTTACTTCTGCATAAGAACAGAGTATATGTACCCAATGTCCAAGAATTGAAGCTGGCAATTCTAAACGAGATGCATAACGTGACTTATGCTGGACATCCTGGATATCAGAAGACTGTGGCAGCAGTCAAAAGCCATTATTTTTGGCCGAGTCTGAAGAAAGAAATTGTTGAATACATCGCCAGATGTATGGAGTGCCAAAAGGTTAAGGCTGAGCATAGACACCCAGCATGGTTGTTGCAGCCTTTACCTATTCCTGAGTGGAAATGGGACGTGGTAACAATGGATTTTATCCCAGGATTGCCCAGAACAAGCAAGCAGCATGATTCAATCATGGTGTTGGTGGACAAGCTTACTAAAGCTGCCCATTTTATTCCACTGAAAACCACCCACAGAGCAGCAGATGTTGTTGATATCTTTTTAAAAGAAGTTGCACGCTTGCATGGAATTCCTAAGACAATTGTGTCTGAAAGGGACCCGAAATTCACTTCAAATTTCTGGAAAGGACTATTCAAAGGATTCGAAACGAATCTGAACTTTAGTACAGCGTATCATCCTAAGTCTGATGGACAGACAGAGAGAGTAAATAGAGTAATAGAAGACATGCTGAGAATGTATGTGATGGATAAACCATCAAGGTGGGAAGACTACCTGCATTTAGTAGAATTCGCCTACAATAATGGGTATCATACATCTCTGAAGATGAGCCCATTCGAAGCACTTTATGGAAGAAAGTGCAACACTCCAGTGAGATGGGATAATCCAGCTGACAGAGTAGTAGTTGGACCTGAACTACTCAAAGAGATGGAAGATCAAATGATAAAAATCAAACAAAATCTGAAAGTTGCCCAAGACAGGCAGAAAAGTTACGGTGATAGTAACAGAACCCATAGAGAATTCAAAGTGGGTGACCATGTTTTCCTGAAAGTGAAAACTAACAGGAGTTCCCTGAAACTGGGAAGTTGCGCCAAGTTGGCAGCAAGATTTTGTGGGCCATTCGAGATATTGGAAAGGATTGGGCCAGTTGCATACATGCTTGCATTACGTGCATCTATGACTGTACATAATGTGTTTCATGTTTCACTGCTTAAGAAATATGTACCTGATGTTAATCATGTTATCGATTGGACTGTGATTTAGGTGGAACCAGAAGGTGTCCTGCAAGTACATCATGTACGCATATTGGACAGGAAAAGCAAACAGCTCTGGAATCGAGCTATAGAGCTTGTAAAGGTCCAGTGGACCTAGTACAGTCCTCAGGACGCGACATGGGAGCATGCAGATGTTATGCGGGTAGAGTACCCGCACCTTTTTGAAAATTTTGAAGAACTTGCAGATGTGATATAAAGTTGCACTGAGGACAGTGCAAAAATAAGGGGAGGGGGATTGTGGTGTCCCCAAGGCCGAGCCCCGTCACATATCATGATATATGCAATGAATTGTAAATGTGTTCTATAGTATGGTGAGCCAAGTTTTGTATAAGCTGGAAGGCTTATGTGGTTGTTAAGCCAGGAAGCCTAAGTGTTTGAGGGCCAGGAGCCTGTTGTTGTACTTGTATGTATGCAGAATAATCAATAAAATATAAACACTGCCAGGTGCAGACCGACCACGATGAATGAGTGAAGGGGGACTGAGCGTCCACAGAGTGGGCAAGGAACTAGGGGCTGGAAGGTGGGAAAGGGGCTGAGTGTTGAGCCTAGGGGCTTAGGCCTGGAATAATATTTTAATATTATTTCATAAAAAGCCATGTGCATATTATTTTATCCTAAGTTCCTAGCAAAAAGGAAAAGGTGTGTACAGGGAGACATGTGGATGGAACGCATGCAGTTCCCAAGGTGACAAATGTCCACCTTGACGCATGCAAACAAAATAGAAAGGAACAATCGTGGCGGGGAGATCTCTCGCATTCCATTCGACCCGACTGCCCTGAGCAGGAGCCATAGGAGCCAGTCTGCAAGAGACCTCATGTATGTCTGTTACAGAGAGGAAGCCTGTGTTGGGTGTTGAAGAATGAGTGTTTACCCTTGTTCAGAACCATGGAGTCTGTCTGGGAGAGAAAACCAGTGTGTGCATTCCCTGAACGAAATGTCCATGTCAATTTCAGGGAAGAGTCTCTATTTGCCCAGGAAAAGCTGAGCGAGCTTGTGCATGGAGCCCTATTCTAAAATCTTGACCGTGAGAACATCCTGTGACTGTTGAACTGGTTCTTGGGAAGCCTGTGTCCATTTTCCCTGTGTTTTTGGTGGCACGCAGTTCTGGACTGTGTGAGGCTTGTTGGCCTATGAGCGACTCCCTCCAGGTGAGAGAGTACGCAAAGGAAGGAGAGAGCTCTTGGAAGGAACCATGTAGCTGCCACAAAACCCAGAGACTTCCGGTCCAGTCTGTTCCTGTAACCCAAGGTAAGGGAGACTGGCAGTCGAAGGACTGTCCAGGCGACAGATAAGGTGCACTCTCCTGGGGTGGAACAGGCATGTGGGGAATGAGGGTCTGTGGGCAGTGAGCGTGGGAGATTCCTGGGAGAGCATTCTTCCCGGTGGTTGTGTGCGACTGAATTCCCTGTAACCTCAGCCTGAGTCTGGATTCCTTGCCCTGGGGTGGAGCTCAGTCCCAACTCGGGGGTGACCCACTGTTGAGTTGAGGAGCAGTGCGGTCTACGGCTGGGAGGTTTGTGGAAGGCCTGCATTTGGTTGGTGGATTTCTCCACTGTCACAAGATAAGTGTTTAATTATATTTTTACCACATTTTATCATGACTGTACTGGATCTGTTATCATGTTTTCCGCTGTGTAAATGAATTACTGTTGAAAGCTATGGATTGTCTAATTATAACAGTAACTATATGTTTATTCTGAGAATTAAAATGTATATCTTTGCTGTTACGCATGTGATTATACAATTATGTATGTTTTATGTAAAAGTCCATGTACATATTGGTTAGCGAGAGGTTTGAAAGCCTCGGTAATGAAAAGTGACACTACACATTGTATCAACAACAGGGATCATGGTCGATCCTCTTAAGGTGGAGGAAATAATCCAGTTGACCCCCCACGCACAATCTTACAACTTCAAAGTCTCCAAGGCAAGGCGAACTTCTTACGACGCTTCATCGCCAACTATGCTGAAATCACCAAGGGATTTATGCGTTTACTGAAGAAAGATGTGCCCTTTTTCTGGGACGAAGCCGCTCAACGCTCTTTCGACGCATTAAAACAAACCCTCACAACCGCACCTCTGCTACGGCCACCTAATTATAACAAAGATTTCTTATTATATCTGGCTGCCGCAGAGTCAACCATAGGCATGGTTTTAGTTCAGGAAGATGATTCATTTTCAGAATACGTGATCTATTACCTGATTCGAGGCCTCGTAGGACCGGAACTTAATTATTCCCATCTCGAAAAACTTGCGTTGGCGGCAATTCATGCTATTCAACGGTTCCGTCACTATGTTATGTTTCGCAAGACCACCGTTGTTGTTGTCGTGAATCCATTCCAGTACATGTTAACACAACGAGTTATCGGTAGAAAAATCAGTAGATGGATGGTCATCCTCCAAGAATTTGACTTAGACTTCCTTTCAGCAAAGTCCAAGAAGTCATTGGTCTTCACAAAACTTATTTCGGAGCTTCCGGTTGAGTCAAGTGACGTTGTGCCTGAGGAATCGCCTATCCGGGGGGATATGTTTTTGATTGAATCTTCACACCCCTGGTATGGAGATATATTGATCTATCTCCAGACTTTGAAGTGCCCCACCTCTACTTCTCGTGACGAGCGTCGGCGGATACGCCATCAGGCTAAGAATTATCTCATACTCGATGATACGTTGTATCGGAGAGGTGTAGACTGCATCTTGCGTCGATGTCTCACTCATGAGGAGGCCATCATAGTGCTCAACGATTGTCATACAGGATCTTGTGGCGGTCACTTATCTGTGTTGGCAACAGCCCAAAATATTTTACGAGCAGGTTACTTCTGTCCCACACTTATCAAATATTGTATCGAGTCGGTCAAGAAGTGTCATCCGTGCCAAATCTTCTCTCGGAAGATGAGGGCACATCCAGCTCCCATGTTTCCTGTCATCATAGTTGGTCCCTTCACTAAGTGGGGGATTGATTACACTACATGCAACCCCCCGTCAGCAAGGGGGCACCGCTATATCATCGTAGTTGTCGACTACTTCACTAAGTGGGTGGAAGTTATGCCAACGTTTAAAGATGATGGAGAGACTGCAGCTCTCTTCTTATTCAACCAGATTATAGCACGTTTCGGCATCCCAAGAGAGATTGTCACTGACCATGGCAGTCACTTTCAGAACCAAATGATGTCTTAATGAACATCAAAGCTTGGGTTACGGCAGGAACATTCATCACCTTACTACCCCCAATCCAATGGACAGGTGGAAGCTGTAAACAAAACTCTTAAGACAATTCTACAACGAACTATCAACTCAGCCAAGTCAAATTGGCATTTGATGTTATACTCGGCATTATGGGCTTACCGAACATCTGTTAATACTGCAACCGGTTTCTCACCTTTCCAACTCATTTATGGGTCGGAGGCAGTCTTGCCCATCGAATGTCAAATCCCATCTCTGAAATTGGTAGTAAAGTTATTGCCAGACACTTCTCCACTTGAAGAGCGGTTAGTACACCTTGAGCAGCTTGATGAGCAGTGTCGCGATGCGGCCCTGGCCAACGAGGCTCATAAACATAAGGTCAAGTGTCAATATGATAGGTTCGTTCGTCCTCGGATTTTTTCTGAGGGCGACCTTGTCCTAGTCTATGACCAAGATAAGGACCCCCTGGGGGCAGGAAAGTTTAAACCCATGTGGTTCAGACCCTTCATTATTAAAGAGGTATTAAAAAAGGGTGCTTATCGTTTGGTCGATTTTGAAGGGAATGCTTTGGCGGAGCCTAGAAATGGGCTCTACCTCAAGAAGTATTACTCATAAAAAGATCACTATGGGTAATTTTTTGTAACATATGTATAGTCTTTGTACTATTACTTTTTTACGGCTCTTTTAAAAGTGTTATGGACGTGTCATTGATGTTATCTTTTGTCAATATGGCAGATGTCAAGTGAGTCTGAGGTGTTCATTGGGTATGCAAACGGTGCTAGTCGACACACGCGGAGGCTTGCCTCCGCAGCTTGGGTAATCTTTACACCATAAGATCAGTTGTTATCCTCCGGAGTTATATGCTTAGGTGACACCACAAATGATGTTGTCGAGTATAGCGCAGTTATTGAGTTGCTTCGTGATGCATTGTCATTGGGTATCTCTCATCTATGGGTCTATCTAGATGCTCAAGTGGTTGTGTCGCAGCTAAACAGAATATACCGAGTACATGATCCAACTTTACACCGACGATTCCTTAGGGTACGTCTCTTAGAACGCAACTTTGATTATATTACATATTTTCATATTCCTAGGAGATTAAACCAAATCACAGATACTCTAGCTAATCACATTTTAGATTGGCATCTTGCCCACATATAAAAAGATCATGGACATAAACATGTAAATACATTTTTGCACACATAATCCATAAGACACAAAAAGAGATAAAAACCATATATAAACATCATAAAATCCTCAGAGTACATAGATGGACGCAACCACCTCAAAAGTGGGAATAGTAACGAGTCATCGGGCTTATGCCCTCAAAAAATATATACAACAAGGTGCTCGTGGCACATAAAAAGTCTAAAGTCTGATCAGGGCCTATGGGCCATGTTATAATCATCTACTGCACGGGCTAAACGCCTAAACAATCGGACCCATGTCCGAGGTGCCCCCAATACGTGAGTCTGCATGGACGATGGCAGGTCCTCTATCTCTGCCATCGGGACTGTGCGAGTGAGTGCAGTGAAGTTCCGCTCAATTCGCCTAAGGACCCTCTCGGCCTCTCCTGCTGGGAGGTTCCCTGCTACTGTTGCTCCCCCAAAGGCGGTAGCTGCGGCTTCTGGCCGTGGGCGACGCCTATTCCGTGCATAGTCGGCAGGTCGCACGGGTCCCACATCTGCATACAATAAACGTTCACCCATCAAATACTCTGGCATACAAAAAATGATATATATCAAAAAAAACATAAAAATTACATATGCAAACAAAAAAACTATATAGGTGAAGACTTACCCATCTCCCCTTGCTCCTCACCAGGAGTCACGGGTATCTCTGGATCTCTCGAAAAATCGATCCCCGCATATGGGTAGCCCTCGATAGCAGGGATCTGTCATGAAAGCCACGCAAAAAAGTCGTCGTCGAAGGCCTCAACGGTCCTTCTGCCACCCTGTCGCAGCAGTAACACTGCCCATCTGCATACTGCGGGGAAAGTGGCCAGATGTCCTCGTACTGCAAGCCGAGGACTGAAGCATGGAACTCTCTTGAAAAAGAACGAACATAAGATAGTCCCGAACCTAAAGTTCCTCTGTGTCCGCTGTCGGAAATCTGTCAATTGCCACTTCATACACTCCATACAAGATAGTGACAGAATTCTTGAAGCTGCAAATGTTGATTTGCAGTACAAAAGACTTGTAGCAAAGCTACAGCAGCATGAGAAACCACAAAACAAGGAAAGTTACACCTTGGGAACTGATGGTTTACTTCTGCATAAGAACAGAGTATATGTACCCAATGTCCAAGAATTGAAGCTGGCAATTCTAAAAGAGATGCATAACGTGACTTATGTTGGACATCCTGGATATCAGAAGATTGTGGCAGCAATCAAAAGCCATTATTTTTGGCCGGGTCTAAAGAAAGAAATTGTTGAATACATTGCCAAATGTATGGAGTGCCAAAAGGTTAAGGCTCAGCATAGACACCCAGCAGGGTTGTTGCAGCCTTTACCTATTCCTGAGTGGAAATGGGACGTGGTAACAATGGATTTTATCACAGGATTGCCCAGAACAAACAAGCAGCATGATTCAATCATGATGTTGGTGGACAAGCTTACTAAAGTTGCCCATTTTATTCCACTAAAAACCACCCACAGAGAAGCAAATGTTGTTGATATCTTTTTAAAAGAAGTTGCACGCTTGCATGGAATTCCTAAGACAATTGTGTCTGAAAGGGACCCGAAATTCACTTCGAATTTCTGGAAAGGACTATTCAAAGGATTCGGAACAAATCTGAACTTTAGTACAGCATATCATCCTAAGTCTGATGGATAGACAGAGAGAGTAAATAGAGTAATAGAAGACATGCTGAGAATGTATGTGATGGATAAACCATCAAGGTGGGAAGACTACCTGCATTTAGTAGAATTTGCCTACAATAATGGGTATCATACATCTCTGAAGATGAGCCCATTCGAAGCACTTTATGGAAGAAAGTGCAACACTCCAGTGAGATGGGATAATCCAGCTGACGGAGTAGTAGTTGGACCTGAACTACTCAAAGAGATGGAAGATCAAATGATAAAAATCAAACAAAATCTGAAAGTTGCCCAAGACAGGCAGAAAAGTTACGGTGATAGTAAAGAAACCCATAGAGAATTCAAAGTGGGTGACCATGTTTTCCTGAAAGTGAAAACTAACAGGAGTTCCCTGAAACTGGGAAGTTGCGCCAAGTTGGCAGCAAGATTTTGTGGGCCATTCAAGATCTTGGAAAGGATTGGGCCAGTTGCATACATGCTTGCATTACGTGCATCTATGATTGTACATAATGTGTTTCATGTTTCACTGCTTAAGAAATATGTACCTGATGTTAATCATGTTATCGATTGGACTGTGATTTAGGTGGAACCAGAAGGTGTCCTGCAAGTACATCCTGTACGCATATTGGACAGGAAAAGCAAACAGCTCTGGAATCAAGCTATAGAGCTTGTAAAGGTCCAGTGGACCTGGTACGGTCCTCAGGACGCGACATGGGAGCATGCAGATGTTATGCGGGCAGAGTACCCGCACCTTTTTGAAAATTTTGAAGAACTTGCAGATGTGATATAAAGTTGCACTGAGGACAGTGCAAAAATAAGGGGAGTGGGATTGTGGTGTCCCCAAGGCCGAGCCCCGTTACAGATCATGATATATGCAATGAATTGTAAATGTGTTCTATAGGTTGGTGAGCCAAGTTTTGTATAAGCTGGAAGGCTTATGTGGTTGTTAGGCCAGGAAGCCTAAGTGTTTGAGGGCCAGGAGCCTGCTGTTGTACTTGTATGTATGCAGAATAATCAATAAAATATAAACACTGCCAGGTGCAGACTGACCACGATGAATGAGTGAAGGGGGATTGAGCGTCCACAGAGTGGGCAAGGAACTAGGGGCTGGAAAGTGGGAAAGGGGTTGAGTGTTGAGCCTAGGGGCTTAGGCCTGGAATAATATTTTAATATTATTTCCTAAAAAGCCATGTGCATATTATTTTATCCTAAGTTCCTAGCAAAAAGGAAAAGGTGTGTACAGGGAGGCATGCAGATGGAACGCATGCAGTTCCCAAGGTGACCAATGTCCACCGTGACGCATGCAAATAAAACAGAAAGGAACAGTCGTGGGGGGGAGATCTCTCGCATTCCATTCGAACCGATTGCCCTGAGCAGGAGCCATAGGAGCCAGTCTGCAAGAGACCTCGTGTATGTCTGTTACAGAGAGGAAGCCTGTGTTGGGTGCTGAAGAATGCGTGTTTACCCTTGTTCATAGCCATGGAGTCTGTATGGGAGAGAAAACCAGTGTGTTCATTCCCTGAACGAAATGTCCATGTCAATTTCGGGGAAAAGTCTCTGTTTGCCCAGGAAAAGCTGAGCGAGCTTGTGCATGGAGCCCTATTCTGAAATCTTGACCGTGAGAACATCCTGTGACTGTTGAACTGGTTCTTGGGAAGCCTGTGTCCATTTTCCCTATGTTTTTTGTGGCACGCAGTTCTGGACTGTGTGAGGCTTGTTGGCCTATGAGCGACTCCCTCCAGGTGAGAGAGTGCGCAAAGGAAGGAGAGAGCTCTTGGAAGGAACCCTGTAGCTGCCACAGAAACCAGAGACTTTCGGTCCGGTCTATTCCTGTAACCCAAGGTAAGGGAGACTGGTAGTCGAAAGACTGTCCAGGTGACAGATAAGGTGCACTCTCCTCGGGTGGAACAGGCATGTGGGGAATGAGGGTTTGTGGGCAGTGAGCGTGGGAGATTCCTGGGAGAGCATTCTTCCCGGTGGTTGTGTGTGACTGAATTCCCTGTAACCTCAGCCTGAGTCTGGATTCCTTGCCCTGGGGTGGAGCTCAGTCCCAGCTAGAGGGTGACCCGCTGTTGAGTTGAGGAGCAGTGCGGTCTACGGCTGGGAGGTTCGTGGAAGGCCTACATTTGGTTGGTGGATTTCTCCACTGTCACAAGATAAGTGTTTAATTATATTTTTACCACATTTTATCATGACTGTACTGGATCTGTTA
>ML829653.1:35313-46966 GCA_009831015.1 Picea engelmannii
TATATGTTTATTCTGAGAATTAAAATGTATCTCTTTGTTGTTACGCATGTGATTATACAATTCTGTATGTTTTATGTAAAAGTCCATGTACATATTGGTTAGCGAGAGGTTTGAAAGCCTCGGTAGTGAAAAGTGACACTACACATCGTATCAACAACAGGGATCATGGTCAATCCTCTTAAGGTGGAGGCAATAATCCAGTTGCCCCCCCCACGCACAATCTTACAACTTCAAAGTCTCCAAGGCAAGGCGAACTTCTTACGATGCTTCATCGCCAACTATGCTGAAATCACCAAGGGCTTTATGCGTTTACTGAAGAAAGATGTGCCCTTTTTCTGGGACGAAGCAGCTCAACGTTGTTTCGACGCATTAAAACACACCCTCACAACCGCACCTCTGCTACGGCCACCTAATTATAACAAAGATTTCTTATTATATATGGCTGCCGCAGAGTCAACCATAGGCATGGTTTTAGTTCAAGAAGATGATTCATTTTCAGAATACGTGATCTATTACCTGAGTCGAGGCCTCGTAGGACCGGAACTTAATTATTCCCATCTCGAAAAACTTGCGTTGGTGGCAGTTCATGCTATTCAATGGTTCTGTCACTATGTTATGTTTCGCAAGACCATCGTTGTTGTTGTCGTGAATCCATTCCAGTACATGTTAACACAACGATTTATCGGTGGAAAAATCAGTAGATGGATGGTCATCCTCCAAGAATTTGACTTAGACTTCGTTTCAGCAAAGTCCAAGAAGTCATTGGTCTTCGCAGAACTTATTTCGGAGCTTCCGGTTGAGTCAGGTGACGTTGTGCCTGAGGAATCGCCTATCCAGGGGGATATGTTTTTGATTGAATCTTCAGACCCCTGGTATGGAGATATATTGATCTATCTCCAGACTTTGAAGTGCCCCACATCTGCTTCTCGTGATGAGCGTCGGCGGATACGCCATCGGGCTAAGAATTATCTCATACTCGATGATATGTTGTATCAGAGAGGTGTAGACTGCATCTTACGTCGATGTCTCACTCATGAGGAGGCCGTCATAGTGATCAATGATTGTCATACAGGAGCTTGTGGCGGTCACTTATCTGGGTTGGCAATAGCCCAAAATATTTTACGAGCAGGTTACTTCTGGCCCACACTTATCAAAGATTGTATCGAGTCGGTCAAGAAGTGTCATCCGTGCCAAATCTTCTCTCGGAAGATGAGGGCACATCCAGCTCCCATGTTTCCTGTCATCATAGATGGTCCCTTCACTAAGTGGGGGATTGATTACACTACATGTAACCCCCCGTCAACAAGGGGGCACCGCTATATCATCGTAGTTGTCGACTACTTCACTAAGTGGGTCGAAGTTATGCCAACGTTTAAAGATGATGGAGAGACTACAACTCTCTTCTTATTCAACCATATTATAGCACGTTTCGGCGTCCCAAGAGAGATTGTCACTGACCATGGCTGTCACTTTAAGAACCAAATGATGTCTTAATGAACATCAAAGCTTGGGTTACGGCAAGAACATTCATCACCTTACTACCCCCAAACTAATGGGCAGGTGGAAGCTGTAAACAAAACTCTTAAGACAATTCTATAGCGAACTATCAACTCAACCAAGTCAAATTGGCATTTGATGTTATACTCGGCATTATGGGCTTACCGAACATCTGTTAATACTACAACCGGTTTCTCACCTTTCCAGCTCATTTATGGGCTGGAGGCAGTCTTGCCCATCGAATGTCAAATCCCATCTCTGAAATTGGTAGTACAGTTATTTCCAGACACTTCTCCACTTAAAGAGCGGTTAGTACACCTTGAGCAGCTTGATGAGCAGCACCGCGATGCGGCCCTGGCCAATGACGCTCATAAACATAAGGTCAAGTGTCAATATGATAGGTCCGTTCATCCTCGGATTTTTTCTGAGGGCGACCTTGTCCTAGTCTATGACCAAGATAAGGACCCCCTGGGGGCAGGAAAGTTTAAACCCACGTGGTTCAGACCCTTCGTTATTAAATAGGTATTAAAAAAGGGCGCTTATCATTTGGTCGATTTTGAAGGGAATGCTTTGGCGGAGCCTAGAAATGGGCTCTACCTCAAGAAGTATTACTCATAAAAAGGTCACTATGGGTAACTTTTTGTAACATATGCATAGTCTTTGTACTATTACTTTTTTACGATTCTTTTAAAAGTGTTATGGACGTGTCATTGATGTTATCTTTTGTCAATATGGCAGATGTCAAGTGAGTCTGAGGTGTTCGTTGGGTATGCAGACGGTGCTAGTCGACACACGCGGAGGCTTGCCTCCGCAGCTTGGGTAATCTTTACACCATAAGATCAGTCGTTATCTTCCGGAGGTATATGCTTAGGTGACACCACAAATGATGTTGCCGAGTATAGCGCAGTTATTGAGTTGCTTCGTGATGCATTTTCATTGGGTATCTCTCATCTCTGGGTCTATTTAGACACTCAATTGGTTGTGTCGCAGCTAAACAGAATATACCGAGTACATGATCCAACTTTACACCGACGATTCCTTAGGGTACATCTCTTAAAACACAACTTTGATTATATTACATATTTTCATATTCCTGGGAGATTAAACCAAATCACAGATACTCTAGCTAATCACATTTTAGATTGGCATCTTGCCCACATATAAAAAGATCATGGACATAAACATGTAAATACATTTTTGCACACATAATCCATAAGACACAAAAAGAGATAAAAACCATATATAAACATCATAAAATCCTCAGAGTACATAGATGAACGCAAGCGCCTCAAAAGTGGGAATAGTAACGAGTCACCGCGCTTATGCCCTCAAAAAATATATACAACAAGGTGCTCATGGCACATAAAAAGTCTAAAGTCTATTCAGGGCCTATGGGCCCTATTATAATCATCTACTGCACGGGCTAAACGCCTAAACAATCGGACCCATGTCCGAGGTGCCTCCAATACGTGAGTCTGCATTGACGATGGCAGGTCCTCTATCTCTGCCATCGGGACTGTGCAAGTGAGTGCAGTGAAGTTCTGCTCAATTCGCCTAAGGATCCTCTCGGTCTCTCCTGTTGGGAGGTTCCCTGCTACTGTTGTTCCCCCAACGGCGGTAGCTGCGGCTTCTGGCCGTGGGCGACGCCTATTCCGTGCATAGTCGGCAGGTTGCACGGGTCCCACATCTGCATACAATAAACGTTCACCCATCAAATACTCTGGCATACAAAAAATGATATATATCAAAAAAAACATAAAAATTACATATGCAAACCAAAAAACTATATATGTGAAGACTTACCCATCTCCCCTCGCTCATCACCAGGAGGCACGGGTATCTCTGGATCTCTCGAAAAATCGATCCCCGCATATGGGTAGTCCTCGATAGCAGGGATCTGTCATGACAGCCACGCAAAAAAGTCGTCGTCGAAAGCCTCAATGGTCCTTCCGCCACCCTGTCGCAGCAGTAACACTGTCCATATGCATACTGCGGGGAAAGTGGCCAGATGTCCTCGTACTGCAAGCCGAGGACTGAAGCACGGAACTCTCTCGAAAAATAACGAACACAAGATAGTCCTAAACCTGAAGTTCCTCTGTGTCCGCTGTCGGAAATCTGTCAATTGCCTATTCATACACTCCAGGAGTGTGGTACTCCAATAAAAAATTTGTGCATTCATGCACTGGATAGCATAGTTCATCTGTGCGCGTGAAGCCTGATGCACGGCTGATGAGCTGGTAATCCGCCCAATAAGCAATAAGATAGTCTGTAGTGTGAGGTTGGTAATCTTGCTAATAGGTACCGAAGAACCTCTATGATCGGTACCGGCCTCACAGTACTCAGCTATCAGCTTCGAGACCTTGCTCGGCCCCGCAGGAAAAGTCTGAAAGTTGACTGTTTTCCCTCTCCTTGAGAGGCTAGTCATAAAGTAAATATCCTCGGTGGTGGGCACCAAGGATTTCCCCTCCATCATAAATGCCTCTGCATCAGGGTGTCAGTAATCAATCAAGGCATTCAATAGCCTTGGTTGCGCGCGCATGAACGGACATAAAAAGAATTTTAACAAACCGCACTGCATCAACACGGCCACAGCATTCGGATCTGCAGCAACTAACTCATTGGAGGCCCCGTGCTCCCTTTCCCTCCACTGGACATACATCCTGCCAACACAACAAGGTAAAGGAGGGTCAATACTTCTTTCCATTTACTTTTTCATCAATAAAGGGGGGGTACACGCGGCCTATAGAGGCAACAGTTGTGTGTACACGCGGGCTATCTTTGGACAGCCCGCGTGTACCTAGGGCCGACCTTTTTGAGGTCGACGCCCACCCAAAAAATAATTCAAATGCTAAAATGGAAGTATTGAATAGCTAGATAAGGGAGTTTGTACTTACTTGGTCCAAGCAGAAGTCCATTTCGTCCACTGTAGCTCCCGGAATCACGATCTTTGGCAAAGGGGGTCTTTTGGCTCTAGAGTCAATTTCCAAATCAGCAATGGTGATAATGAGCTGCCAGCTTCTATTTATAGTCTTTTTGGCCTCTTTTTGCACTTTTTTGGCCCCTCTTATCAGTTTCTTTATACCAAAAACCATTTAGAGTGATCCAGGAGTTATATGGGAGGGATTTGATCAGGTATTGGGACATTTTTTTTTTGAGTTTCGAAAAAATATTGACGGTCCATAAAAAAAATATTTTTTCAAAAATCAACTTGAGCACACAGGGTAGGATATCACCCCAACTTTTGCATCTCGTTGCCTTTTTTCTTATGATATAGGATCAATCCCATCCGGTTGTGGCACGGAACCGTCATATCTTCTATAGAAGTGTTGCGACTTGGTGGTAGAGCTTACCAAAACATGGATGCCCTAGGTAGGTCCTGGTTGCATTATGGTGTCCATGTCGTTTCTAACAATACTGTAGGCTCGGGAGTCCGTATAGTCTTTCCTGAATACGAGTTTGAGCCTCATTTGCATGGGTCTTTTTCACTCTTTGTCTTACCCTCCGGACTCCCAAAACATAACGAGTCTCCTTTTAAGCCCTTTTCAGACACTCTAAAAATGAAAACATTGTCGAGCAATCTTGTGACTTTTCACGCTCGTTAAACTGAAATTTGAAGTCACGTCTGTTCGGCGGTAGTTTACCCCTTTTTCGGTCCGGACGGTCAACTGTACGAACAAAGGAATACTCTATTGAATTCTCATTCTTTAGAAGAGTATCCTCATGTATAATTTTATTCCTTTTTCGGGCCTGAGGGACTAAATTTACGAAAAAGAAACCCCCCCGGAGTCGATAGTTAAGCTCTTTTCAGACTCCCTAAAATTGAAAAGATCGTCGAGTGACCTTATTCTTTCACACTCGTTAAAATGGTCCAGAAGAACATTCCTGATGGAGTCCATAGTTAAGCTTTTTTCAGACTCCTTAAAAATGAAAAAATGGCTGAGTGATCTTGTCATTGTCACACTCGTTAAAATGGTTTTGAATTGACGTCTAATCGGTGCTAGTTTATCCCTTTTTCGAACCGACTAGACTATTGTCGAAAAAGGTACCCCACTGGAGTCTCCTTTTATTCTTTTTCAGACTCTCTAAATATGAAAAACCATCGAGCTTACCTTCTCTGGGCTCGTTAAACTTACATCGAAGGACGTTACCATTGCGTGTTCTATCAACCGCATTTGCATACCTTACCCATGCCTTGTAACAGTTTCCTTCTGTGTCTTAACACCTTTGGCCACTGGAGGATTTTCCCCGAGTATCATTTCACCATAACATTAGTCTTGTCCTTGTGCCTTGAGCTTGTATGTTTGCAGTACTCGTTCCTCCATTGTAACGTAATATTCCTTTATTATTTTTCAAAAACTATCAAAAAGAACAAAAAAAATCAAATATACCCCAAAAAGAGAATGGGAAAAGTATTTTCTTTATTGGCAGCATAATGAGTCGCCCTTGGATAAAGCACATATGTCCATTTGATTATCAGACTATGGGATGTAGTACGACCTTAGGAAGATTTTTCTCGCTATATAGAGTTGTGTCCTCCACCGTTTGGTTACTCTTCCAAACATATGGAGAGTTTGTGTTGCCTCTTGCTTCGTAGACTTATGATTAACAGATATGCTTCATGAGTCTTATCACTTGTCGTGCTATTATCCAAGGGAAGTTTGTCACTGAGCCTGAGTTGGCCCCTCTGCAATATGTTTCTTGTCCGCATACCCGGCCATCATGAACTTCCAATCAAGTCCTTGTTCGAAATCACTGAAGCCTTCAGTGCGATCATCAAGATTATCAAGTCCATAACCGACGAACCATCGAAGACCTCTGGGTAGTGAAGTCGTACACTCATATTACACTCCTACCCGAGTTTTAGAAGATTTTGAAGTTGTTGTTAGAGCTCTGAAGTACAGCCATCAGGCCGAATTAGCTTCTGGGAGATAGATACTCTATATGTATATCTTTCTGATTTCGAGATGTAGCTCTGCTATGTATTATTCGCGGCTACTCTTTATAGTTATTTGACATGGATCTACAGTGTATTTGATTGGTAGCCATGGTTCTATTCTATCCCAAGCATGGGTATGCCCGCCTCGGTGAGACATTTGTTATTTTGCAGACGACACCTCCTAGTTCCTGATCCCTGGGCTCACTCTTTCAGCATATCAGTAAAGATTGGTAATGTATTTCAGCCATCAGATGCTCTTCTGACCTCACACATTAGGGGGCATCTGTTATAACCCTAAATTACACCACACATGCTTACTTGGCATCAGGCCAACTCATATCCCTTCATTTCCAAAACATTTGCTGAAGAACCTCTCTGAAAATCCTCTTGGGTCAAGGCCCACGCACCCTAACCCATTACTGCATGCGTGTACATGTTGTCAGGCCCACTACAGCCCGCATGTACCTAACAAAACACAAAAATAGGAAAGTTGTTGATGGAACAAAAGGCTATGGGTCAGTTAACTGAAACTCCCGGTCATGCATGGCCGAGAGTTCGTCCAAAACCCTAGCTCCTTATAGCCTATAAAAGAAGGGGTAGGGGTACTATTTGAAGAGGAAAATTATAGTGAAGAAACTCTGCCCATTTGTCGAATCCATTGTCCCAACCCTTTAGCCTTTCCTCAAGCCAAAGGAGAATTAACGCAAAGCAGTTGGAGGACAGAAGAGGAGGAGCCAAGGATCAGGATCAAGGAGCGATGGTCGGTCTCGACTTTGATTGTAAGTTGATTCATTGTTCAAATAATAAAAAGAATACTTTTCCCATCCCAATGCATGAGTTATCTATGGTTTGTTTAATTTATGCTTAATTTCTAACCCTCAAGCAGAAAAGTAGCATGCATGCATAGTTGTTTGTCTTGATTGCAGGTTATCTTTGGAAGGAGCAGCACAAGCAAGCAGTCAAGAGCACAACAGAGGATCTACACCAAACATTAGTAACAAGGTTAGTGGTTCCTTTCCATGTATGTATCGTGAAAGAGGGGTTTAAGTTTTGGGTGGTAGGTTAAAAAGTCATTTCTTTATGGTCAAAAATCTGCATGCAAGTCTGACCCTAGTTTGCTAGTCCGTAGGGTATTTTTCCCAACAACACCCACCTTGTCCCTCCAAAGTGACTTTCATTTTATTAATATTTAATTAATTAATTAAATCACTTTAATTAATTAATAAACCTTTTTACCTCTGAAAATCTCCTTATCTCTCCTTGTGGCTTCCCTGGCCACTGAAAGTCACTTCTAGCCATCCCATCCTGTAGTGTTGCTCCTCCCGATTCCAATGAGCTATTACACTAAGAGGTTCCTCCAAGTAATGTGCCCAAAATGCCCTCTTCAATGATTTTAATTAACTTATAGCTCAAAATAGTCAAAATCATGGAAATCGTCGGAATGGAATGAAACCAAAGCCAACTTGTGCGGAATGGCTCATAATGATGGAATATAATGATAAATGCCAACTGGACCCCACAATGCCTCTCAAATACCCCTGTACTCACTATAACATCCATCTAGCTACTTTGGTCATCATAAGTCTCTGCCCTGTGATGATGTCCCAAAATGGGGACATTACAGTCCTCCCTGCTAGAAAATTGCTTGTCCTCAAGAAATAGCCAAATCCACTCAACTAAAATGTCAGGATCCCATGTCCACCTGTGGGATACACAGTAGAACCCCATGAAAGACGAACAATAGTGCACTCCACCCCCTGGATTCCATATCAGGAAGTGAACTGCAATACTCTGCGAAGCATAGTCCTGAAAGATATCAACCCTGTGAACCTCCTGCATATGAAACATGGCCTCATCTCGAAATGAGTCCATCCTCCAAATCTCTACCAAGATCCACACGACCTCCATCAACTGCACATGTTGATGTCTGACCGAGGTGATGCAAGACCTCCATGAGGCACCCGCAAGCGATGCGCTCCTCTCGACATTGAAGATCAATGGAAAGTTAGAATAACTTTCCCTTGCAATGGTCCACTCTCCCCTGTTGGTCAATGAACTGCTCAATCCTGCAATCCATGGGTCCCATTCTAACCTCTGTCGAAGATCCTCATGCTGACATTGCACTACTCTGATCATGACTATCAGCCCCCTGCATACATCCTAAATCCTCCTCTCCTGGGTCCTCATGCTGAAACACCTGTGACCACTGGACCTGTTGTCCAGAAACTGTATCTGTAAAGGCATCTCTATAGAAGAAGTACCTATCCAAACATCTTCATGCCCTATCATGATGATCACGTGAAAGGAAGGGTCTCACCCCAAAGGAAAAGTACCTGCAGACCCACTCCCAACCAAACCAAGGTAGAGTGTGTGGCTCTCTGGTGCAACCTGGATCAACATGAGCATCGTGCTAACAAAAAGGACTCATGGGTCCCATGGCAATCTTGGAAGTTTATCACTTCCAATCTCCTTTAATTGCTCATGTGTGAAGCTAATCACTGTCAGAAGCCCTCTGTGCTCATTTGTCATCACCTAGTCTATGATGCTCACCATCACGCACCAAATCTCAATTGGTTGTCTAACACAGTCCACCTCTGACCTGCTGTATGCCGTAAAAGTAATCCTATCATGAAGTCTCGGCCTACTCACTCTCCATGCCCTTAGCCATGGCCTATCCCTCCTTATGTTGTTGTCTATGATAAAAGTGTCAGGACGGGCTAATAGAAACATCTGCCGCTGACTGTAGGACTAAAAGGCGTCACATGCTTTGGTCAATCCCAAGGATTCGACCAGAAGCTCGTCCATCGGTATCCATGATAATTGCTCACCTGTAGTCATCACTAAACCCCAATCATCAGGTACAATCGGAAGCAACTCCTCCAATTGCTGGTAAACCACTCTCCATCTCCCCTCACCCAGGCAACTGCTAAAATGGTGAAGGTGGGGTCTCAAAATCATATGCTGCTACAAAGGAGTGGCACCTGCATGCTCCCCTAAGTGTGTCTCCTCCCTGCCAGGTAGTACACCCCTCTGAATCCCACCATACATCTCAACATGTTTCTGTGAGCTATTTGTCATCACTATATGTTCTGGCATACTCCTATCATCTCCCGCAAACTCATGTTGCATCACAGATCCTGGGCGTATGGCTAGATCAATCTCTATATGGAGATCAACCACTCCCAAGACACAAATGGAAGTGTCCCCCATCAATTGGTGTTCCTCTGCTAGATCATCAACATCCTTTGTCAACATGATTGACTGATACATCTGAGTGTCCACTAAGACAGATGAAGTGGATCTCTGATGGATCTCCTCAGGAGACTCATATGTCCTAGACTCTGATTCTTGAAGGGCGGTCTGTGTGCCTCTCAAGAATCCCTGAGTGCTCTCCAACTCCTGACTAAGTCGGTCCATCTCCAACTCTTTCTCCCTCGGAGCCTCATGATACATCTCACCAACCCTCAGTAGATAATCCCTGTCTGTCAACAACTGCTGGTAGTCAGTCCTCATCACATATACTCTCTCCCGGAGAGTGTGAAAATCATCCATGGAAAATCCTCCATCTGAGCCACCCTATGCCATTGATGCTCTCCAACCGTAATCTGCCATCACTGCATGCATGTCATCAATATGTCTAGTGGTTTCCCTGATCATAGCCTCACTAACTCCCAACTGTACTGCTAAGTGGTGTGACTCCTGATCACAGTCATGCTGGGGTACCCCCCCATGTCTCTCGTTGCTAGTGCCATCACTAACAACACTCTTTGCAGAAGATAAAATGATGAACTGCTTGTTTTCTACTGTGCCACTAGGTACTCATGTATGCCACTGCATCCCATCACTAGATGCCATCTCCCCCTGACTCACACTGTATCCTGTATGAGCAGTTGTATCCTCCTGTGCACTCAACCTGCTACTATCATCTGCGCCTAGATCCCATATAGCTATATCCAAACACGTGTTATCGTCATCCTGACTGCCAAAGAGGTCATCCTCATCCATGCAATATGATCCTGGAAGTAAGTGCTCCATCACCCCGTCAGCCTCTGCAATCTTCTCAACCAATGGAGTCTCCAATAGCTGTGACTCCATCTCCTCAAGATGATTTGTATGTGTAAGGTCCCCTGTCTGTACTCCCTGTACCTCCTCCTGGATATGTGGGTCTACCTGTCCATGGTGTGCATCCCTCACACTACGCTCATCCATCATACCTAATGTTCCACCAATCTCCTCATGTGACATGGCTATCCTGGGTGTCTGAACAGGTGACATATGTGTCATAGCCCCCATAGAAAGATCATCATCTCTAGGTGCTAACACGTGTGACTCATCACTAGTGTCACCACTTTGCTGATGTGTAAGGTCATCAATGGTATGTGACGTGTCTGCTGAGACATTGGGGCTATCGTCCTGTCCATCCAGTTGCCTATCCACTACACAAGGGTCATCCTCCTCCTCAAGCGTACACGCATCACTAGCCTCTGTGCAAGAGTCATCATCACTATCCTCTGAGGTAGAGTCACTATCACTAGCCTCTGTGCAAGAGTCATTGTCATCATCTGACTGCTCTAAATCCACATCTATCGCTCCATCCTCACACACCTCACCCTCACTGTCATGACATGCCTCAATAATGTGCTCCTGATCTTTATCCCTGCACCTATGATCTAGTTCCCACGGCCCCTTACAACTGTGGCAAGGTTGCATTCTCCTACTGGGTGTGGGGTTTCTCTATTCTTCCCACCATATAGCTGCTTCTTTTTTCTTTTCACCTGCTATGATCATCCCCTGTAACATATCCCATTTGCTCCAATGGGGATTTCTATAGGCTGCATATTGTAGGAAGGTTATTGTAGCCTTAGTTTCCTTGCTAAGGACATCATACATGATCTCCAACCATGGTATCTCAAAGGCTATCTTATCCACTTCTTTCCAACTATCCATTTATCCCTATGGAAGACCCCCCAGGTTTGCAGGATTTAAGCTCTGATACCACTGTAATGATCCCAAGCCATTATGCAAGGATCATCATTGTTTTGGTGTCTTTTTAAAACTTTTTCTGAGTGAGGTATTCCGTCAAACACTTTGTTGATCTACCTTTTAGATGTGTTTATATATGTGTATGCAACAAATAATAGAAAGAGATAACCATGGAACATACCTCAACCATATGCAATAAGATAGACAAGCCAAAACATCTCAATTCTTCTTTATTCA
>ML829653.1:47066-57290 GCA_009831015.1 Picea engelmannii
AAATGAAAGGGGAGATACCATCATAGTAAGCTCATGTTGATCACATGCTTCTTTCTTTATCAGTTTTCATCCAGTTATTTTTCTTCTTTAAATAGAAAAGTATAGTTGAATCCTGATAACTTTCTCTTTATCTTTTGTTCAGATTCTATTGTTGGACATATGCCCACTTTATTCCTTCTACATCTTATCTTCTCATATATGTTTGCTTTAAGGTCCACAAGATACCCAATCCCAGTCCTTTGGACAAACACCTTTTAATTTCAAAGTATTGTAATAGACTTTATTGTTCTTGAGAAATCCCAAGAGAACTAATTCGGGATCAGTTTTGGTTGTATTTTATAACTCTGAGTTTTGAGTATAAAGTATTTGAAATTGATCTATCATAATCTTCTTTTGAGCTATACAAGCATGTACTCTATAAAAGTTCTCTTATGCGTACAAACCATCTTCTTTTATTTTTGATGTGATCAAAAATATTTATTTTCACTATGATGGATGTGAGGAAATTTTGTTTATTTTTTGTAATGTGTGATGTGTGAGATTCTTGGTCCATTTCTCAAGAATGCTCTTTTATAAATCTTTTTACTTTTCAGCATTTTAATCTTTCTTTGAGCACAAAATATTGGACTATATTAAGGTCCTATATTATGTCTTGATCTGAAGTTATTAAAAATATCATAATCCAAAGAGGATTACCACCTCCATAAAAACGAAGGAGGATGCATATCCTCATGAGGTTGTCGTTCAGGTCCTTGATGAATTCAAACATCAACAGGTTGAAACCTTCTTAAGCCATTTTGAGGCACTAAATGACATTTTATGGGGTTGCAATGTAAAAAACTTCTGCACACACCCTTGACAGTTTTCTACACTCTTATACCTTTCCAACAGTGAAACAATCATCTAAAACAGACCTCGTATGCGAAAGTTATGCCTACCACAAGTTGACCTACCTTGTTGACCACCATGGTACGAGTGGGTGCCACATCATCCCCCATTACTCAAATGTGTAGGGATAGCTACGTGTGAACCTTAAAGAAGATTCTAGAAGGTCCAAACCTTATCACTAATTGAGGGTTGAGGAAGTCAAAATCCTAACCCTATACAATTATTGGGCTATGTTAAATATTAGGCCTCTAGGAGGAGAAGGGGTTCCATTATTTTGTATTGTACTTGTTCCATAGTTAAGAAAAGCATCCAAGGAGTGGGATTTGAGAGCATAAAGAGGTAGGAATAAGAGTCTATAATAACCATTTAGGCCACATAGTCATAAGCAATTCCATAGTGAGTTCCCCCTTTCTTTGTACATGCATTTCATTACTGAAGAAAAGAGAGCAGAGCATAGGACCCACCTTCTATCTAGGTTTTCTCTCGTATTTGGTTTCACGAAATACATCTTGTGTTCATTTGTGTGGATGGTGTGTATATTTGCATGTCCTTTCATTTTCATATTCAGTTATTTTCATGAATCTGAGCAATAAACTAGTAATAACTAATCTAATATCTAAGGAATATTTATTTGCATAGTCTAGGAATTCATAATATTATAATATATGTTATGATGAACTATTTCGGTGAAATATCCACAGTAGTTTATAGATCATAGAAGCAACAATGAAGAAGCACAACACCAATCTTGATTATTGTTTTCTAATTCTTCTTCTCATGTGCGTGCACTTTTTGCTTCTAATTTTTCTTTTAATGCAACATCGTCTTCTTCTTCTAATGAGTGGTTTATTGATTCTAAAGAATCTTATCATATGGCTAAGGATAAATCCATTTTTATGCTCTTAATAAATGTAACACATATTTGTTGGTGACAATATCTCTTAGTGTTGTAGGGTCTGGGAGAGTTCAACTAGATGATGGTCATTTTAATGATGGATTATGTGTTCCAAATATCTCATGCAATATTCTATTTATATATCAAATCACTCATTCAAGTGAAGACCTCACCAAGTTGTAATCAAGGATTTAAAACATCTCAAGCATTTCCTAGCAACTAGAATTGTTGATTATATTACCAAGTTGTACAAATTTAACAACTTTGGGTCATCATCCTTGTTGACGGGTCCAAATGGCTTATCAAGCAAATGAGGGAAAATGTATGATGTTAGGTCCCAAATAGATCCACTGTCGTTTGGTGTAGTGTTTTCCACAATTTTATGGGCCTCGCTACCGCTTAAAATTAAAAGAAATAAAAAGGGAAAGACAATGGGCTGGCCCCCAAAGAGTTCTAAATAATCCTAAGGCTAATATAACTATAAACAAACTAATCTAAGCTATGATAATTCTAATATATATCGGGAGAAAAACTAGAAGAGTGAGCACAACAAGATATAATATCATTAGAATAAGAAAAAAATCATGTATGTTAATGATATGTGATAGCAACAATGCTGCAAATACATAGACAATTAGTTGTACATCTATTTATTCACTGCCTAGCTCAGTATTCGTCATGGTTATATATTCATCACCCATCTAGAGCCTCTCCTATTTAGATCCCCTCCAATATAGCCTTCTACATAAGAAATTTGATGTTGCCTCTATTGCATTTCCAATGCTCAACGTGGTTAATCCTACCTTTGTTTCTGAAGAAGATGTTGGATCTGCATCTATTGACGAAGAAGTTAGAGCATCAGATAATCATGAATCCTTGCTACAACATCGGTTAATCATGCATCCTTCCAACTCTGTCGGAAGGAAGGATGCACCGCCTTCAACAATGCATTGCCTTCACAAGACCATCTACCTTCAAACTCTTTGATGGTCACTGCCATTTTCACCCTCATGCAACACCCCATTCCCATTCCAGCCACGCTCTGCTCCTAATGCTTTAGCTTATATATTTCTTCTGCATGTGTTGGTTCACTATTTTGATTTGGATCCAAACAAATAAATGCTACCTTTGATACCCAAATAGGCACTACTCCCAGTGGCCCTGTTACTGGTTCTTCATAGATGATGCTCCAAATGGCCCTTGGTCTGAAAGGATTTATTTGGAAGGAATGTTGGATGAGACGATGGTGAGGAAATGGGCACATTGAGAGGTACTTATATATTCCTTTTATTTTGTATACTTATATATTGTTTTTGTTCAAATGGGGTTGAAAATCCATCCCCATGCTCTAGTTGTGTAGTCAAGCATGTCCAAAATTTGCACCTATTTGTGTGTTTCTTGCCAAATTAGTGTTGAAGTAGAGGGAATCAAACCAAGAACCGAGATATAAAAGTAATAAACTTGACAAGATAGATGACGTAAAGCATAAACAAATCAATGACCCTAAGTAGTAAATGAAAGACATAGGAAGCACATTATTTTATCAAATGACAAAATTAATAGCTTCCTTTCCTACAGTCCAAATGAATCTTAGAAGATTCAAGAGAGGGATTAGTTCGTATATTAACTAGCTTAAACAACAGATCTAAGAATACCACAATTCAACAGGTTCATGGCAGATGCACATGCCAAGTATTGACCATTGCGAGTGATTTTCAATAGCTCTTCAAGGTGAAGGCCTCTTGTATTTGCCTTTGCGCTTCTATGTTATCCCACGCTCATTCCAACTTCAGAGATACATAGAACAAGAGTTTCTTCGGCTTTTCAATGCCACATAAAATGATTTTTGTCTTGTTCTCTATGAGTGGTTGACAATAGCTCTCTTCAAGGTGAAGCAATATGGCCTCCTATAGCTACCACTGCGTTTCTACATGAGCGCACACTCGTTTCAACTCCATTGATGTGTAGAATAATAAAAATTCTAACTTTTCCATGAGATGTAAACATAAAATACAAATTATTAGCAAACACAAAACCTTTGATTTACATGGCGTGAACACATTTTTCCACTTGACGAAACAAAAACCAATTAATCTCTTTTTAGTGCACATGAGAATTGATCCTGGATCATTTGGAAGCCATGAATGGCAAGGAAGATAAACGAAAAGAAAGAAGTTATGGGTATAAAAAGATTCGATACCTATCCATGATGATGTTGAATCTAGGCATCATTGGGAGGCTCGCAGGATATTTCCATGGTGATAGTGTTGAGGATTAAAACATCTCCTCTACAGAAATGTGGTACAATTATCCTTCACCTCCTCTGTGATGGGTTGCTTTATATTCTGTAAAGCATCTAAGCTAAGGAAAAATGAAGCCAGGATCAATCCCTCAACTTTTACATTAGTCATTTGTTGTTGCATGGAACAATTGGGATGGGATACTTTATATTCTGTAAAGCATTTAAGCTAAAGAAAAATGAAGCCAAGATCAAGCCCTCGACTTTTACAATGGTCATTTGTTGTTGCATGGAACAATTGTTATTGACGATGAATCCACTTTCAAAAAACTAGCCCATGTTGAAAACATATGGAGATGGTCTGCCATACTGGTTCAACAGAAATCTTTGTCTCTCCTCTCGCAGTTTGAGCAAGTCCCTTGAGAAAGGGGGTTGCCCCTCGTCCAACACACACACAATGATTGAAACTCACACCCACAACAACACCCCAACAATCTCATAATACCGCAATTCTGGTAGGTTCACGGCGAATGGCACGTAGTTAACAAATATTAACCAAATGACAGTTGAGAGTAGCATTTTAGTAAAATCATGGTAGGTGGGCAGGCTAGTTCATGCAAATTGTTAATGTGGATACATAACAATTAATCTTAATGCATACCCAGTAGGGTATCAATTACCACCACTTGAATGCCAACATTTTTTATAAATCATAACTTGTAAATGGTGGAATTTAATCAACGCAATGTCACCGAGGACACGACAGTTTATGGATGCCACGCGTCTACTTTCTTAAATGTACATATTAGTTGAAATGTAATTTATTCAACAAAATTAGTAGTATGTCGTTTATGTTTGGTTGGAAAACTTTGAAGATTATATCCATACTTTATTGAAATACTTTTTGGCATAGTGTGTCACACTAATAAATAACTTGGATTGTCTTGATGCGGATTTGACAATGGAAAATGAAGCACACTAAGCTGACTTAACTTAGTAATATGAAATAAGGCATTTTCAACATATCATGTATGGGAATTGAACCTAGGTGGAGAGGATAACAATTATTCCTTCCAACCATCCGAACTAAATCCAAGTGACACTTGGAAAAGAAAAGTCTCTTGCTAAATTTTAATATTGTACCAATAAACTTTTCATAATATATATATATATATATATATTATTCGGGTTTTAATAAATAAACAAACTATGAAGGAATGCATTGTTTCCATATTTTAAATATATTCACACTTCATTTGTATTGATCAAACAGGGTTAGTTTTAATTTCAATTTAAAAATTGAACTTTTTAAGATGTAAAGTTGGAGATAACTTTATTTCCCCCATATCTACTAGCATACTCCCTAAACGGGCGAATGGGAATGCCAAAGTAATTTGAGGGAAGTTTTCATATTAATATTGTTAATTGGAATCATGAAGAGATTGCAATTAAAATGATCTTACAACTGACTAAGTCCCATCAAACAATGTCCTTTGTTTTGGGTGAAAACTTTGTATTTGTTTCTAAGATTTATTGCCTTGAGGAGAAGTAATCAAAGCTGACTTGTTGGAAGGTGTTGATGAATAGAGCGAAGAATGCACCTTTAAGATTATTAGATAAGGACACAACACTTGCTTCGTTAAAAAGACTTGAAAACAAAAACAAATCACACAAAGTAAATTAATTTTAATTACATGGTTGTTTCTGAAATACAAAGATATGCTCGATGCCCCTACCCTTATCCTACAATCTACAAATGTGCCTCAAGCGTTGTCAAAGGAAATAGTGATAAGGACCATTTGGATCTCCTCACACAAGCATATGCCTGTAATTTCATTAATTTGTATCGCGCATACAACACTTATGGGCCAGATCTTTTGACAAATAATCGAGAGGCTTGTCTTAAGCTTGACGAAAGGAAGCACTTTGAAAAACTTGAAAAACATGTGAAATAAGTGGATCACCCATTGCCCTGCATTAAAATTTGCAAATCACATGGTATAATACGATTAAATAAATCAACCGCTAATTAGACGTACCCTTTGATCTAATTTCAATCTCATGGGAATATGTTATTCATGATGAAAGGTGAGATGCACTCAGGACAATGACAACAGCTTAACGACAAAAAGTTGAAATACCAAAAGCCATTATGTGCAAGAATTTTGCATTCAATCTTAGATCATTTCTTGCATAGGATTATGCCTTACTAATCAAAAGGCAAGAATCCTCCCCCATATGGATTGCTTTTCTATATTATTTCTCGCAAGCACAGGAAGGGTCTCTGGTCATAAAGCCATTGTGAACAAGATTTCATGTATGTGATCTCAAATGATTTTATATAATGGCAAGGCTTGGTAGTAGGATTATGGGTGCAACAAAATCAGGTACAATAGCTCAATGGGTAGCCCTCGTAGTTGTTGTGTGTATACATGTATTAGCTATAAATTCATGCAACTTTCCTCTGTATTCGTCTAGGTTGAAGCAAACACTTGGATACAATCAGGTACAATTGGGAAACTTATTTATACTCAAAATATCTCATTAAACATCCAAATAATTATGAAGTTGAAATTTATTGTAAATAATTTTCTTTACTTACACTTTATAAGATAAGTAATTTTAGTATAACTAATTTGGTTGGCTTACCTTCAAGCCCTTTAGAAACGTTATAAATCTCGAGTAAGAAATGATTTTTTGTTAGTTTGTCATGGTTGAATAAAGTAAACAAGTGTTGCATGGCAACGTAGTCTCTGCCGGGTTGAATTGGGAATAAATGCACAGGGATGGGGCAAAAGTAGCAGAGGCAGATGGAAACTGTAGCGGAGATGTGGCAAGCAACATGAAGTTATGTTTGAAATTTCCGTTCTTTCCAGTAGTGTGACTTGCTATGTTTGAAATTTTCGTTCCTACCTTGCATGTTTTATATCTTCAATGTTTTATCTCCTCGATGTATACTTTCAACTAGTTAGAGTTAAGTACAGTTTCCATAAACCATCTGGCTTGTGTGTCTCTATATGTCTAGGACAAAAAAAGTTATATGCATAGCAGGAGAAAAAGATATGCATGAGAAAAAGATAAAACATAGAAGACACATATAAAGTTACATTCAAATTAAATAAACACAATTTCTTGACATTCATCATAGTTGAAGATAAAAATTTATGAGCACATAAATATAAAAAGAGATAAAAATAGTTTTATTTGAAATGTATCAAAAAATAATATTGTTTGTTACATATTCCTAGAAATTTAAGTGTGTTTGTCATATAGACTGGGATTGGGGCTCCTGCAGACCATAAGAGAAATATGTACAAGAAATAGGATTGTGGAAAGAAGAAGTGGGCGACGGTAGAAAGTAATACCTGAAAAGAAGAAATTGGAAGGTATCGGTCTTTGGCTAGACATTTCCATTTAAAAAGGTGGAATAACTGCATTGATAAACAAAGCAAAATGTGATCAATATAGACTTGTAGTGATGGTACATATCACCCCTTTTTCTATTTGTTTGATGATGCCTTTTTATTGTTGTCGTCGATGACTACTGGAATCGTGCCAACTGTATGTTGTCTTTCGTCGAGGACCTGCTTCATTGCCCTTTGGACCCATTCTTCAATGTAGCTTCTCAAGGGGGCCACGTTGATCTCATTCTGGGTTTTTATGTTGAAAAGTTCATTTTCTAATTCCCTTAGATCGATAGAAAGATTACGCAAAGCCTGATCAATTTCTTCATTTTGTACCGAATAGTCGACTAGCCAGTTGTCCAAGTCATCTTCACCATATTCAAGGATGTTGTAAAACTTTTCTAAAGAAAACCCCTTAAAAATATCAACTTGTTTATCGAAGGCTTGCTTAGTTAAGGGCAAGGAGTTGACGATTAAGTTGGGGTCTTGGACCTCGTTGGTCCTTCCGGCTAAGTCTATTTTGGTCAGCTTTGTGAATAATTTTTCTTTCTTTGATATGGCTTGTTCACATGATTGGACAATGAGATCCAGGTTCTTCACTTTCTCTTTCCAGCATGCATTTAATTGAGTGATCTAGTTTTTGGAGGGGAGATCTTCTTGTCTTCTTCTCGTTTATGTCATGTTGTTGACATGGGTGCCAAAAGGGATGATCATGTCTAAATAGCAACATTATTCATTTTTTAAATCCGCCTGCAAATGTTCGAGCAAAGTATGTGCCCTCATTCCAAGGGAAGCCATACTTTGTGAGGAATGAACTATTTTTTTCTCTTCTCATAGAATAGATGCAACCAGTAGTTGTATTGCCTTGCTATTTCTATAACAAACATTATGTCTGTAATGTGACATGGAAGGAGAGTAGGTTTTTCCTTGGAGCCAAAAATCCTTATCACATTGCAATTCTCCATTTGTTCAAGTGCCCCCTTCCTGTCCAAAAACTTGGTTGCCTGGTCAGATATGCGGGGAGCATCTTCTCCTAATAATATAACTTTGAAAACATAGACAAAGTCATTAAAAACCTCATAAAAATAGTGGGAGGCCTTGTTCTTCCACAAGGCCTGGTACTAGAAGATTATTGGGTCGAATTCCTAGTTTACCTTCTTGGACAGAGAGTTTTGGAAACTGACAACAATGCGCTATCATGAAAACCAAGTAGGATGAAATATAAAATTTATTCTCCTTTTTGAAGATTGACAATTGGGAACAAATTTCATGGGAAATTAGCTTCCCCCAATAAAAAATGGCTCGTTCCTTGACTGTGAAATACAAAATATAAAGAACCATGCGAGAAATAGTTGTTGTGGATTTCTGTCTTGTTATTCTTGTAAACAACTAGGCAATTTCCCAGAATGGATTTCTAAATGAACTAACCTACAAGCTTGTGATATCTTCAGGAACTACCATCGGGTCTTCTAAGAACTCGGGCAAGAGGTCCAACCCATTATTATGCTTTCTTAGGAACTATTTGGAGTCTTTTTCTCTGAACATCAATGTTGGCTCCAACAATCTTAACATATGGCGGAAGACCTGAGGTGACAAAGAAACAGGAGAGTGGTCCCGCAGTGGAATAATTCTTTGGCCTGAAATATATTTATCGGCGCACTAGAAGACCAACTCCTTATAGTCAAAAACTTCAGGGACACATCCTGCACGAGCAATCCAAGAGGTCTAAATTATTTCATTCTGGGCGGAAGGGGATGAGTAGTAAGAATATGCCCTAGACCGCTGGAATTTTTGGTCGTCGTGTCCGAAGATGTTCACTGTATCTCCACATAAATGTTGTCGAGTTGGTGCCATAAGTTTATGATAACGTCTGTTTTCTCCAGACGATGCTTGAAATGAACAGTTGGAGGGGATAATATAACCCTCTGCAAATGTTGGTTCAATGCGTGTGAATGGGAATTCTCCTCGAGCCTTTCACTCATCAATGACAATCTCTATGGGTGTTGCATGATGAGTTGTTAGCAGTAAATCTTACTTATTGCATACTTAGAAGTGTGAAGGTGGTGGGTACGATGAAGAGAAATTAAGGATTGGAGGTTTCGTGAATGCGCCAACCCGACGATGCGTGAACAACATTCCATGATGTTTGAAATTAACACTTGGAAGGGATAATATAACCCTCCGCAGATCTTGGTTTAATGTGTATTAATGGGAGACCTCCCGAGACTTTCACTCATCAAAAAAAATCTACACGGTTCCTACATGATGATTTGTTAGCATTAAAGCTTACTAATTTCATATTTAGAAATAAGACCTTGTGTGTGTGTGTGTGTGTGTGTGTGTGTGTGTGTGTTTTTATAAACAATTTTTTAGTATAAACAAGTGTGAAGGTGACGGAGACGGGGAAGAGCAAGTAAGGAATGGCTAAGTATGAAAAGCAGTCGGATGGGCTTCAAAATAGGGTTACAGGGGATACTCAAGAGAGGTGAGTGTCCGACGGTCAAATTGTATGTCTCGAAATTTTTTACTGTAAAATGTGTAAAACGGAAGAGGGCATGATGGGGCAGTTCAGCGGTCGGTTTGTATATTTGTGGAATTCCAAGAAAGTGGCTAAGTATGGAATAGGGAAACGATCGATCGGACTCATTTTCAAAATTAAGGATTAAAGATTTCGTGAACGGGCCAACCCGACGATGCGCGAACGACATTCCATGATGTTTGAAATTAACACTCGGAAGGGATAATATAACCCTTTGTAAATCTTGGTTTAGCATTAAAACTTACTAATTACATACTTT
>ML829653.1:57340-96776 GCA_009831015.1 Picea engelmannii
TGTGTGTGTGTGTGTGTGTGTGTGTGTGTGTGTGTGTGTGTGTGTTTATAAACAGTTTTTTTATTATAAACAAGTGCGAAGGTGACGGGGATGAGGAAGAGCAAGTAAGGAATGGCCAAGTATGAGAAGCAGTTGGACGGGTTTCAAAATAGGGCTACAGGGGATTCTCAAGAGAGGTGAGGGCCAAACGGTCAAATTGTATGTCTCAAAAATTTTGATGGTCAAATTGTATCTCTCGAACGGACAGGCTTCAAAATGGGGTGACAATAGTTCCACAAGAGACGTGAGGACCCGAAGATCAAATTGTAGGTCTCAGAACTTTTGAGTGGAAATTGTGTAACACAAAAGAGGGTATGATGTGGGAGTCCGGTAGTAAATTTGTATATCACAAAAGTCAGGGTGTTGTTTGCAGGTCACAGAACAATGGAAGTGCAATCTAGAGCCCGCCTGCCCGAGAATCTGCGATCGGAAAAGTGGCTATGTATGGAATGGGGAAGCGGTTGGTCGGAGTCATGATATAAAAGCACAAGTGCAAATATGAACCCGTGAGTCCACCAACCCACGCAACTAGACATTTTCGGAAAACAACCAAGTAACGAGAAAGAGAAAGTAGAGGGGAAAGAGAAACCAGAATTTGGTTAAGTATAGAAGAGGGAAAAGAAGGGCTAATATATTCAAATTTGTAATAGATATCCCATTTCCTGGCAAGATCTTTTCTGCATGTTTCTGGAGAAGTTGTATACTTATTTCATATACTTGGAAAGAAGTGTGAAGGTGGCTGGCATAGGAAACTACGACCAGGAATTGGAAATTTCCTGAACCCGCCAACCCGACGATCCATGAAAGAGATTCCAACAAATGGCCAAGTGTGGAAAGCGGTCGGACGAGCTTCAAAATAGGGTGACAAGGGTTCTCGAGAAGACGTGAGGCCCCGACGGTCAAATTGTATGTATCGGAAATTTTGAGTGCAAAATGTGTAACACGGAAGAGGGGATGATGTGGGAGTCTGGAAGTCAATTTGTATATCGCGGAAGCCGGGGTGTTGTTTGCAGGTCAAGGAACAATGGAAGTGCAGTCCGCCTATCCGGGAACCCGCAAGGGAAAAATTCAATAAGCATGGAATAGGGAAATGGTCAATGGGACTCGTTTCGCTAATATATTGATATTTGTAATAGATATCCCATTACCTGGCAGGATATTTTCTACATGTTTCTGGACAAGTTGTGTAGGGATAGTTAGTATGACTGTCTCCTGGAGGCATCATGATTTGTTAGCATTAAACCTCAGTTATTGCATACTTGGAAAGAAGTGCAAAGGTGGCGTGCACAAAAAAAAAACGATTAGGAATTGGAGATTTCGTGAACCCGCCAACCCAACGATCCGCGACAGAGATTCCAAGAAATGACCAAGTGTGGAAAGCGGTCGGACGGGCTTCAAAATAGAGTGACAAGGGTTCCTAAGGAAACATGAGGCCCCGATGGTCAAATTGTATGTATCGGAACATTTGAGTGCAAAATGTGTAACATAGAAGAGGGAATGATGTGGGAGTCTGGAAGTAAATTTGTATATCGCAGAAGCCAGAGTGGTGTTTGCAGGTCATGGAACAATGGAAGCGCAATTTAGAGTCCACCTGGGTGGGAACCCGCAATCAAAAAAGTGGCTAGGTATGGAAAGGGGAAGCGCTCGGTCGAAAACGCGATATAAAATCATGAATAAAAATGTGAACCCATGAATCCACCAACCTGCGCAGCAAGACATTTTTGGAAAAACGACTAAGTAACTAGAAAGAGAAACTAGAGGGGGAAAAGAAAGGGGAACTTGGTTAAGTATAAAAGAGGGAAAATAAGGGGATAAAAGAGTGGGAAAATAGAAAAGCAGAGGGCAATTTTCGTAAGCGGTAATTGGTCTCAAACAAGTCCCATTGTTGCGAAACCATCATTTTCTAGTCCAATATTTTATCCACTTACTCGTTTTCTATTGTGCTTGTACCATTAAAAAAGGTGTGAGCAAATGCTTTGTTGAAGATTTGTTTTTATTGCAACTTGTGTGAGTAATTATTTTCTTGATACATTTTTCCATGACTTTGACATATTAACTTAAGTATTAAACTTCTTACATGATGGGTTGTTAGCATTAAATCTTAATAGTTGCATGTCTAGAAACAACAATGACGATCTTGAATTTTAATACTGTAGTTGATTTCATAGTCCCATTTGACTACAACCACCATAGATCAATTTTTATTTATTTTTTATTCGTGAACAAGAAATTTGGTAATTTCATTAATAAAGTAAAAAGTGCTCAAATAGAGGCCAGGGGATGGACAACTAATAAAATGTTCCCTTTGGAGTAAAGGAATCAAGGAATCAAAAGGGAAATAAGAAATCGTTTTCTTAGCAAGGCTGAGATGAAAACGAAATTTCTAGGGTGAGGCCTCGATTGTCGCATCGTGAATTAGTCTTGCTATGTTCTATCTGCATTACGAATAGAATTGAATGTTGGTTTAAAACTGTCTAAAACTCATTTTTCTTACCATAGAAGCCTGATGGGATCGACATAATGCATTGTCATATAATTGTTAAATGCTCCATATAAGATCAAATTACTTGAGCCAATACAATATTCAAGAACTACGAGACTATCGAACCATGTTAATGAGAAGAGGTGTTAAATTCAACAAAGAAGCATCAACCAAGCTTCCAAGGCAAAAAATTTAATAGTAAATCCATAAATATATATATATATATATATTGGGCAGTGTATATCTATCCATCCAAATTGGACTGAGTTCTTTGCACCAAAACATTGAACATATTTGTCATAAATACAGTTACAGGATCTACAAAACAACAAAAAAACATGCATACAATTATGTGTTGTTCCTTTAGTGGGACAACATGCAGAAGCCATCGAGATGCTCTTCAACATGCATACAAAACTCATTACCGTGCTTTTTTTAGGAAGTCCTTGCAGTCTTCTCCTCAGAAGCTCAATGTTCGTTGTCGCAATCTCATTATCTTGCAGAAGACTTGAGGCGACAAAGAAACATGAGAGTGGTTCTGCAGTGGAATAATTCCTTAGCTTGAAGTAGGTGAACAACAGTCATGCTCCTAATGTTGGTGACCTGGAGACATTGCAAGGCACCACTGAATTGTACAAACAACAGGGATAATGCCCCGACGAGAAGAGTTTCCAATCCGCGGTCTCCACTGCGAAGAGCACGACATCCCACAACATCGGTCCAGCGGAGCACCCCAACAAGAAAGGAACCCATAATTTTTCAAACATAGGAGGACATAAGAACCCATCCTGGTGATAAAATTGATAGTTCTCACAAGCTTCCCATGAGGAAGAAGACAAAAAATGTTGTAGGGCAAGCGGAAGAGCTCGGAACTGAAAGTTAGGACACACCAAGGGACCACCTCCTCACACTCGAAGACTTCAAGGACACAACTTGCATGAGCAATTCGAGAGGTCAAATTAATTTGTCCTGGGTGGGAGGGGACCAAGAGACCCCCTCCTTACAAGCAAAGACTTCGGGGACACAGGTTGCATTAGCAATTCCAGAGGCCCAAATCAGTCCATTCTGGGTGGAAGGAGATGAGTAGTAGGAATATGCCTTGCACGAGTGGGAGTTCTGGTCCTCATCTCCTAAGATGTTAATTGTATATCCAGAGAACATGAGAGTGGTCCCGCAATTGAATAATTGTTTAGCTTGAAATATATCTATGGGAGCATCAAGAGACCATTTCCTTACAGTGAAATACTTTCGCCCATAACGGACTAATTTGGACCTCTGGAATTCCTACTCTCGAGTTGCAAAGCGGCTATTGCGTTCAACATCGGTTTCTTTTCTAAAACCCCTTCTTTTGGTTTTGTTAGGGCTGCCATCGTCGAGCCGAGAAGTGCCCCCCATTATGGTTGATTTCAATTTGGGTGCAGGAGCGGGAACAACGTCTACATTACCATCATCCATTGTCGTATCATCATCCATCAGATCATCTTCTTCTGGCTCAAAATCGACCGCATCAACCTCTGCGCCAGCCATCAACGCAAGCGGGCGGGTTGTCTGAGCAAGCGAGGTTGCCTTGGAATTCTTTGGCTTGAAATATATCTCTCGGTGCACCAAGGGACCATCTCCTTTTTTTCTCTTGGGCGGAGGGACATGAGTAGTAAGAATATGCCTTGGAGCACTGGAACTTCTGGTCATCATGCCCGGAGGTGTTTATTGTATCTAGACATAATTGTTTTCGAACTGCTACCATAAGTTAACGAGAATTTATGTTTGCTCCAGATGATGTTTGAAATGAACATTCAAAAGGGATAATATAACCCTCCGTAAATCTTGGTTTAATTCATATCAATGGAAGATCTTTTCGAGCCTTTCGTTGATCCATGACAATCTCCACGGTTCATGCATAATGAGTTGTTACCATTAAAGCTTATTAATTGCATATTTAGAAAAAAGTGCGAAGGTGGCGGTGACGACAAAGAACGATTAAGGATTAGAGATTTTGTGAAGGCGCCAACCGAACGACGCGCGAAAGAGATTGCATGATGCTTGAAATGAACACTTGGAAAGGATAACACAACCCTCCGCAAATCTTGGTTTAATTCGTATTAATGAAAAATCTGCTCCATCCTTTCGGACATTAATGTCAATCTTAATGGTTCCTGCAGGATGATCTATTAGCATTAAAGCTTAATAATTGCATATCTAGAAATAAGTGCGAAGGTGGTGGGGATGGCGAAGAGCAATTAAGCATTGCACATTTTGTCGACCCACCAACCCACGAAAGAGATTCCAGGAAATGGCCAAGTATGGAAAGCGGTCGGTCGAGATTCAAAATAGGGTCACAAGTTATACTCAAGAGATGTGAGGAACCGATGGTCAAATTGTATGTCTCCGAACTTTTGACTGCAAAATGTGTAACACGAAACAGGGCACAATGACAGTTTTCGACAGTCAATTTGTATATCGTGAAATTTCACGTGTTGTTTGTAGGTAGCGGAACAATGGAAGCACAATGTTGAGCAAGCCTGGCTAGGAACCGGCGATGGAAATAGTTGCCAAGTATGTAATGGGTAAGTGGTTGGTTGGACTTGTGATATAGAAGTATGAGACATACTCGGAACAGGGAATATTGACGGCCTTGAAACCAGGGCCACAAGTTCTACTCAGGAGATGTGAGGGTCCGATGGTCAAATTGTATGTATCCCAACTTTTGATTGCAAAATGTGTAACACGGAACATGGGACAATGACGGACTTCCACGGTCAATGTGTATATTGAGAAACTTTGGGTGTTGTATATAAAAGCATGAGACATTTGGAAAAACGACACATTCGGAAAAACGACTAAGTAACCAGAAAGGGAAAGTAAACAAGAAAAAGAAAGGGGAATTTGGTTTTCAATTTGTAGATCGGGGAAGTCTGGGTGTTGTTTGTAGGCGACGGAACAATGGAAACGCAATGTTGAGCCCGCCTACCCGAGAACCCGCAATCCAAAAAGTTTGTTGAATATGAAACATGGAAGTGGTCGGTCGAACTCGTGATATAAAAGTATCAGTGGAAATTTGAAGACGTGAATCCGCCAACCCGCGCACCTATACATTTTTCGAAAAACGACTAAGTAACCAAAAAGGGAAAGTAGAGGGAAAAAAAAAAGGGGATGGTAATTTTCGAAAGCTGGAATTGGTGTAAGAAAGCCCCATTGATGGTCTTAACGGTAACTATGAAGTGCATTAAATAGGTGAACAGGCTCTTCAATCAAGGAATAGATCAAGCGAGCCATGCTTATAGTTTCCAGGATGTGTTTGAATAAGAGAAGCATCGAAAAGCCACAAGAAAATAAATTTCGAGATGTTTAAGTAAAATTATTGTATTGTCAACTTCATCGTAAGTATAACAACCGTGAATTTGAATTTTAAGACGAATTTTAATTTTATTTTTTTGTGGTTGATATGATAGTTCCATTGGACTTCACATAGTATATATCCTTTTATTTCAAAATATGTCTGTAGATGAATTTTGCTAAGTTCATCGATCAAGAAAACGTGCTAAAATGAGCCACATACTACATTTGCATCATAGAGCTTATATTGAAAGGAAAAGTAGGTCATGTACATTCTTAAGATCGTAGAAAAACTGCCAAGATCCTGAATGTATCATTAATTTTCCAGAACGAAACATACAACCAAGAGCCAAGTAAACACCAAATGTATTGAAAGTCGAAGCACAAGGCAACGCATGAACACAGAAGGCACCAAGCGAGATCCCACAAGGGTCCATAGAGAAGTATGCATCAAACAATTTGATATAAAAAAAAACACACGTCTCATTGGTTTTCTCTTACATCTGGTATATATTCCCATGAGAAAACAACTGAGGCCATGAGATATGAACAAAATTTTGCGAAACACAAGACAACACAAAACCAGCGGAGCTTCGCCATTGTATCCCAGTGATCAGGGATCAAATTTTGCTCGATTTTCAAAGTGCTCGGAATGCGACGAAAACAGTGCCATTGCGCCCGTCTCGTCTTCCTGATTCCGGCGGTATATTTACTTTCTCAAATGGAGTCCGTATGAAGGAGATATCGCGATCTGTCCGCCAAGCCAAACAGGCAAAATTTTTGGATGCTGACTGTACCTGTCCGTACAGGTCGTACGGTGATGACGTGGCAGTTATTTATTGGTTGGTTGCTGGTGTATTGGATGGTGACACGTGTCCGGTTGATGGCGAGTAATATGAGGACATGTGGCCCAATCCATGGGCGCCACGTGTCCCCTTCATTTTTGTTTAATTGGTTATGTAAAATTATATGGGGAGTCTGTGGGGTTCGATCCCCGAACCTCCCCCAACACCAACGACTTCATAACTCTCCGCTAGCCAAAGTACCGCCACATGAACCTTGTTAGTAATATGGTTTTACTATTATTTAATGTTGATATATGTCGGATGAAAAGGGGGGTCGGTCGGGGCTAAGCCCCGACCCATGGACACATTGTATTACATACGACCATATATATAAAAGCCCGACCGTTGGCGCATGTATTACATTGCATTGAATTGCAATGTATTGCAATATTACATTGCATATATGTATAAACTATAGTTTGCATATTATATTAACCGCGCGGGGTTTTGAACCATAACCTTTGGTTAAATGTGCGCGCAGGTGTGGTAATACGTATGTCACTCTATTGTATATGCGCGGGAGTTGTACCGTTGGCACGGTTCAAACGAACTAACCACCTTTTTGCCCAGCCTTTGGTCGCATGCGCCATACGCCCAGGTGCCGAGGCGGTTAGGGGCTGGAGGCGCCTTAACCGTCCTACGGTTTGCACCGGTGCGCGGTTGCGTACGGGACTGAGTTTTTGCGCTTAAATGAGCATGTGAACCAGGTTTGCTCAAGGAGGGTACGAATTGTAGAACCAGAGACAACAAGCTTGAAGAGGGAGACTTCCAGGAGGCCTAACTTCTTCATTTTTCAACCGATTGAGGTGCCGAAAGAGCCCAGACAGGGGTTTTGGGACGCTGGGAAGCCATTGGAGTAGTCGGTTTGTCAGTTTGAGCATTGTAAGACATGTTTTTGATCACTTTTTGAGCAATTAATAATAATGATCCATTGGAAGCTGGACCAGGAGATGTAGCCCATAAGAGGGGTGAACTCCTTTATCAATTGTTGTGCACATGTGTTTATGTTCAATGTTTATGCTGTTGTCTATGTGTATTTTGCATAAGTAATCCTTAATTTATGTATTGCAATTTGATCTTGTTGCTTTAAACACATAACATTTCACTTGCAATAATTATTCAAGTTTTTCAAGTCTTCTTCATTTTTAGATCACCCAGATATAACCAAACCCCCAAATGGGGAACATGAAACTTATTGATTACTATTTTACAATGAAGCAAGATCACTATGGACATTTGCTTCTGATAGTCCCATGTTCTATCACTACCAGTTTTAACAATGCCAAATTTCCAATATTATTGGAAATGCCTGATGGTTCCGCCCAGAGGAGCAAGCCATTTCGACGGTTCAAAGGATGGGCCTGAGTTATTCACAGTTGGATACTTTGTATGGGGTTTGTCCTCATGCTTCCCATTTCTGGACTGAACAATCTTATGTGCTTGTACATCAGCAATAAATGCACCTGCATAGTGTATGAATTCCAATGCCTGAACTGCCCAATCTCTATAGGGAGTTTTGAAGATCTCAAGCTCATGCTTCAACCCATGTTGAGCCCTTTTTTTCAATTAGGGCACCGAGAAAATGCAGATATCATACCATAAATGTATAGTTGGAGATCATATTCTTTTTTATTTGGGTACCCAAAAAATGCAGAAATCTTGCCATGGCTATATAGTTGGAAAACATTTTTCCAATTTGGGCACCCAAAAAGGTGCAGACTCCTCCAACAAATCTACAACTAGCCACCATTTTTTTTTTCCATTTGGACACCCCAACAAATATGCAAAATTCTTACAGGGAGATGCAAAAAAACATCAAAATAACAACAACGATTTGATTTGTAGTTAGATTCTCCTTGGCTTTTCAAGTGCACAAAAAGAGACAAAATCTCTGGAAATAAAATTTTACATCCATAGATGTAAACTATGAAGAACTCGAGTCCGACAAACATTCATTTGGGTATTGAAGAAAAATTACAGATACCATGAGATTTTTTCGTTTCCTACCAAAGATTGATATGAATTTTTTTATTTTATTTTTAAGTCAATATGCAGTATTGCATTGTCCTCATTTAAGGTAAATTTGCTATGTATCTGAAAGTCGCGCAACATGTAGATAATGTTTTCCTTTTTCTGTAGGTACACTTCATATGACAATTCTGCTAACCCAGGAAGCACATCTTGTAATAGAGGCTGTCTAATTGCACAATGTACGATTGTGTTGCCCACGGTTCCGATGGTAGCATTGAGGCAATGTCTATATATGTAAGGGCATTTTTTACTGCATCATAGACAATCAATTGTACCATCATTTATGAAAGTAGAGGTAGAAGCATGAGAGTTGCATTTGGCACATACAGGGTCAAGTACGCATTCGCTACAACCAAACACCCTCAACCTGGGAACGTGAGCATAACAGTTAATATATTGAACAATATAATATACAACTGCACAACAAAAAAAGAAAAACTGCAGAAAATTGGTGAAGGCAATTTGTATGAGCAAAGTGAGGATGAAATTGTAGATGTATACACACAACAGTTGTAGAGCTAGTTAGTTTCTTGAGATCATGTACTATGTCAATCCGCAATTTTGTTACAAATGTTGCTTGGGTTGTGCGAAAGATCCTTTCTTTAACATCTCTTTTCTTTGTTATATTTTTGAAGATCATAAGTGGAAATTTCCCTTTATGAAATTGATGTTCCATTGAGGAAAACAAATTTGAATAGGTGTCGAACAATTGCAGTTGCAACATGGAACAATGCAATAGTTGTGTAACACAACCGAGATACATGGACATGTGAAAGTAAAGGAAAAAATTCTATATGGAGAACGGTACCATTGACTTGTCGTTGTCTGACTCTCCATCTTTTATATGGAGAATGTGTTGTGAGCCAAGTTTTCTCGTGAGTGTGACAGCTGCACCAATGGTTTTGATTGGGTAAGTGTCGTTGCTCTGTGTAAGTTGGTTGATTGTTGTGTCCGGTACAAAATGATATTCTGAACAAATCACGATAATTTTTTCCACAATACTTGTTTCGTTGAGTGATATAATCCGATCACAATCACCATGGTCATATACTGTTTGGGCAATATATTAAAATTTGTAATGGATATCCCGTTACCTGGCAATATCTTTTCTGCATGTTTCTAGACAAGTTGTGTGGGAATAGTCAGTGTGAGTGTCATAAGGGCTTTGTTGGTGTCATGTCAGCACGCATAATGGATCTAGTTTTGTTTGTCTTGTCCAAGTAGGTGCTATAGATGACCATTATGTCCCTGATGAACACTTGTCCAGTTCGACGGCTATTCAAGTCCTCTATTGATAGTATTTTGGGTGTTATAAGTTTAGACCTGGTGACATTTTTTGAACAGGAAAAGTAATGTGAATGGTAGTCTACATTATTTTTTTGTTTTCTTTTTTCATGGCATAAATGTACAAGTAGATGGACAACTTGGATGAAGTATGGAGCCAGAGTTTTGCAACCATACCTCTTAGTCTGCAAAAATTGTGTTATGTTCGGTGTCTCACTTCTTGTGAACTGCAAAGTACGTGTTGTAGATGACATCAAGATATTTATCATGGCATAGATGAATAAATAGCTGAGGATATTTGTTTGGTAAACATATGAGGAACACAATGTATGAATATTTACCTTTGACCTTGTCGGTCTCTTGATATTTGCGATGATTGACTGCTCATGGCCATGCCACTAGTCCAACTTTTTATGATGCAAGCATGTGTAGATGAACATCAGAAGGACTAAATAAGAAAATGCATTGTATATTGCCCATAATTATTATGAATGTCACATACAGGGTCGAAGGAGATGGAATACAAAATAGGGTGTCAAGGGATACTCAAGAAACATGAGGACCCGACGGTCAAATTGTATGCCTCGAATTTTTTGATTGCAAAAATGTGCAACATGTAATAGGGCATGATGGGGGGGGGTACGACAGCCAATCTATATATCGAGGAACCTCTGAAGCTAGAGGCGCAATCTTAAACCTGCCAGCCCGAGAACCAACGATCAAAAAAGTGGCTAAGTATGGAATGAGGAAACCGTCGGTTGAAGTCGTGATATAGAAGCATGAGTATAAATGTGAACCTGTGAATCCACCAACCCGTGCACCTAGACATTTTCGAAAAGATGACTAAGCAAAGCAACCAGAAAGCGAAAGTAGACGAGAAAAATGAAGGGGAATTCGGTTAAGTATAGAAGAGGGAAAAAAAGGGATAATAGAAAGTGGGAATATTAGAAATGGGGAGGGCAATGTTTGGTAGCGGGAAGTCTCAACAAAGGCCCATTGTTTCCAAATCATCGTTTTCTAGTCCAGTATTATATGTACCCACCCTTTTTGTGTGTTTGATTTACTAGCACAATTGGTATACCTTTCAAAGATTGTACTTCAGCCCCCTCTGTTGTGGCATATAAGAATTCATCTTCCTGTCCAACTAATCTGTTTACATACAGTGGACATGAAGGTAAGTTAGCATGTAGAAAGACATGTAAAAGAAAGAAATGCAGTTCTATTTATTTCAATGTAGCAGCAAAGAGAATACAATTTAGATGAGGATAAGTTACTATGTATAAAGATACATAGTATCTACCTACAATAAATTAGGTGCAAAGCAGTAGAACAAGTAGAGAAAATATACATGCAATAAATGAAATACTAAACACTGGAATATGAAATAAGAGTAGAAGCATGCACCTTTGTATCTCATCTTCTACATTTGAGGCAAAGAGTCCATCGTCTTCTCCAGCTATTCTATTTGTTTAAATGTAGCAATGCAGAAAAATACAATGGACATGAAGGAAGTTGGTATGCAGGAAGACATGTAAAAAAATTAACAGAGTTCGATTTATTTCAATGTAGCAGCACAAAAAATACAAAGGACATGAAGATAAGTTATTATGTAGGAAGATACGCAATATCTACATACAATAAATTAAGTGAACACATATATAAGCATGCACCTTTGTATCTCCTCTTCTACATTTGCGGTAAAGACTCCTTCGTCTTTTGCAGTTATTATGTTTGTTTCAATGTGGGAATGCACAAAATACAATGAACATGAATGGAAGCTGGTATGTAGGGGAGAACAAGTAATATGTACATACAGTAAATGAGAATCAAGGAATAGAATAAAAGATAGTTAGAAACATGCACCTTTGCTTTTCTTCATCCATGGTTGTAATTATATAGAGTTTTTCCTGCCCAAAATATATTACAAGCCAGAAAATATTAAGAAATTGCATGGCCATAGCTGAATGATTTTGGTTTTGTGCAGCAAAGTATCCAGATATGCTTTGAGACATGGAAATATAATTTTGCAGTATCTTTGATGTACATCTCATATTTCAAGTACAAGACAAATTGTATCGTGGTCAGACCAGTCTGTGTACAGGACAAAGAGGTTGTATTGTGATATGGGCACATTTCACCATATATGGTTAATAAGTGTGTTTTGCACATCTTTTATCCTAACAAAAAGACAACAGACATTGTAATTGCACATGTAGTTGTCCAAATATTTGTTATGCCACTATTTTGTATCGTGTCAACACTGAAGTACCCTAGAATAATAATGGTTTCGTCCAAATGTAAATGGTGTGATGCATTTGAGAACACATTCATTATGCTAGCAATGTTGCACGCCAAGCATCATAGAAACTGAATATTGCAATTTGCAATCCACGGAACACCACTCTTGCTAGCACCATCTCAGTATCCTTTTCTTCTAGAAGAACATTTTGCAAAGGCATGTAGGTATGGTCCAAAGCTAGGAAGAAAAATTGGATCAGGATAGGTGGGCACGTGACAAGCGTCAAATCTCGACTTCGCCAGACATGACAAACGACATAACCGTAGGTCCACTTGCGGGTGCAAGACCTGAACACCGCAAAGTGCAAAAAAAACAGCTCCAACTATCGGCACAGGACCCCAACTCTACAAAGTTGAAGCAAACAAAAGAAAACAACAAGCAACAAACCAACGAGGAAGCATGAACATGCCCAACTGTAGCCCCATGACCTCAAACTCGCAAACCTAAACCAAACAACAACAAGCAACAACCGATGAACCAATGAACAAGAAACAACCACTGAACCAGTGAACAACATATGTATCTACAATGATTACCAAATTGCAGCCCAAACATAGACGGAACCCAAAACATATGACGAGCATGCCAGTAGAAATAATCAAACATTCTTACTTGCAAATTGCAAACAGTGAACAACAAAGAACAAAAAGAAATGAAATTATGGCATCGAAACTTACTCTGCAACGATGAACGACAGAAGCGCGGGTCAAATTATGGGTGCAGGACCTCGACCCCGCAAAGTAAAAAAAAAACTGTAACGTCCTCGACCATCAACCCCTCTTTTGGGAAACGCTACTATGCGGAACAATCTCATAAATATAATATGCATTAAATCAAATTAACACATTTAACATGGATTTACTGCTGCCATACAGACTTAAATAGAATTAACAACAATTCAAACTTGCAACGAAATACATTATAACATTTCAAAACACAGACATGCATCACATATAAATTAAGTACAAAATTAATACTTATCTTTTAAACTGGTGTAACACCACCAATTGCGTGCAGACCTTCCACGAACCTCCCAGCCTTAGACCGCGTTGCTCATCACTCTCAGCAGTAGGTCACCCTCGAGATGGGACTAAGCTCCACCGGGCAAGAAAATCCTAGGCTAGGCAAGGTCAACAGGAAAACACACAGTTTATGAGGATGGATTCTCTCCCAGGAGCCACTTATGCCCACTGCTCACAGGCTCTCATTCCCCACATGCATGTCCCACCCCAGGAGTATACACCTTCAATGTCACCCGAACAGTCCTTCAGCTGCTAAAACTCCCTTGCCTTGGGCTTCAGCAATAGGCCAGACCAGAATTCTCCGAGCTCTGTGGCAGCTACAGGACCCCTTCCAGGAGTTCTCACTTCCTCCGTGCACTCTCTCACCTGGAGAGAGTTGCTCACAAGCATGACAACCTGCCTCTTCGACTCCGTTCCAGCACAAGGAGGACAACAATATGGCTCAGCAAGAAACAAAGGACGGTAGCCAACCACACTCAGCCAAGGGACTACATGGCCACAACAACCCACAATTATAACACACACTGCATAGATAGTTACAGTATGCTCAGGTTTCACAGAAGACAACAACCCAAACGGTTAAACACGAACTCGGATTGCGGTGTGGATACATTGGGTTCACAGGACACATAAGAGACATGACTCGGTCCATGGATTACCGGTTTCATAATGCGTGACAAGAAAATTATGCAGAGGTCGATGATGGAGGCCAAACGCAAAGACCAGACGGAATTCACGGGAATACACCAGTCAATCACAAAGGTTTCATGGTTTCGAGTTTCAGAGCTATGTGATGTATGCAACGATCAGACGCATAGGTAACACGGTTCAAACAGCAGACACAAGAATGGAGGACAAACCCCCATCACGACTCAATTATAAGTTGGGTTAAATTACATGTGCTTGGGCCGACACATGTTGCCCATGAAGCTGCATGCACTCCATCAAGTATGCGTTCCCTTTTGCACATGTTGGAGCTGCATGCGTTGCCTCTCCTAGGAGTTAGGATAAAAGCATACCTTTCACACCACTTTGGAATAATAATAAATTATTATTCCCAAGGACTTAATCCCTCAAGCTTAGCCCCTCTTCCAACCTTTCAACCCCCTTTCCCTTACCCATTATGTGGAAGCTTAGTCCCCCATCACTCTTTCTTCGTGGTCGGTCGGCACGTAGCGATGTTTATATATTATATTAATGATCTACATAATTACATATACAAAAACAGGCTCCTGGCCTATAACACTTAGGCTCTCCAGCCTAATAAACACATAAGCCCACCAACTTATCAATACTCGGCTCACTAGCCTACAAAACATTATTACAATTCATAATATAACTGGGGCACGTCCTTGGGGTATTACAATCCCCTCCCCTTATTTTTGCACTATCCTCAGTGCAACTCTTTACATAGCATCAACAAGATTTTCAAAATTTTCAAAAAGATACGGGTATTCTGCCCACATAGCATCTTCATGCTCCCATGTCACGTCCTCAAGACCGTACTAGGTCCACTAGACCTTTACAAGTCCTATGGCTCAATTTTGAAGTTGTTTTCTTTTCTGGTCCAATATGCGCACAGGATGCACTTGCAGAACACCTTCTTGCTCCACCTGAATCACATTCCAATCGATTACATGATTAACATTAGGTATATATTTCTTAAGCAATGAAACACGAAACACATTATGTACAATCATGGATGCAAGTAATGCAAGCATATATGCAACTAGCTCAATCCTTTCTAGGATTTCAAATGGCCTACAAAATCTGGCTGCCAACTTGGCGCAGTTTCCCAGCTTCAGGGAACTTCTATTGGCTTTCACTTTCAGGAAAACATGATCGCCCACTTTAAACTCTTTGTGGGTTTTGTTTTTATCAGCATAACTTTTCTACTTGTCTTGGGCAGCGTTTAAATTATGCTTAATTTTCAACCTTTTCTCTTCCATTTCCTTGAGTAACTTCGGCCCAACTACTACCCTATCAGCTGGATTATCCCAACTTACTGAAGTATTAAATTTTCTGCCATAAATTGCTTCAAATGGGCTCATCTTCAACGATGATTGATATCCATTGTTGTAGGTGAATTCTACCAAATGTAGGTAGTCTTCCCATTCCGATGGTTTGTCCATCACATACATCCTTAGCATGTCTTTTATTACTCTGTTCACCCTCTCAGTCTACCCATCAGACCGAGGATGATAGGTTGTACTGAAGTTTAGATTCGTTATGAATCCTTTGAACAATCCCTTCCAGAACTTGGAGGTAAATTTCGGGTCCCTGTCAAACACAATTGTCTTGGGAATACCATGCAATCGTGTTATTTCCCTCATAAAAATATCAACAACGTTAGTTGCCTTGTGAGTAGTCTTTAGAGGAATAAAATGTGCAACTTTCGTAAGCTTGTCCACCACCACCATGATTGAATCATGTTGCTTGCCGGTTCTAGGCAATCCCATGATGAAATCCATTGTCACTACTTCCCACTTCCACTCAAGAATGGGTAAAGGTTGCAGCAACCCTACTGGGTGCCTGTGCTTAGCTTTAACCTTCTAGCACTCCATACATATGGCGATGTATTTAGCAATCTCTTTCTTCATACCTGGACAAAAGTAATGGCTCTTGACTGCTGCCACAATTTTCTGATATCCAGGGTGCCCTGCATAAGGCACATTATGCATTTCACTCAAAATCATAAGTTTCAAGTCTTGGACATTAGGTATATAAATTATGTTCTCGTACAGAAGTGTTATGTCAGTTTCCAATTTATAATTTTCCACTTTCTGTGGCATCTCACCTTGTTGTAGTTTTGCTACCAAATCCCTGTACTGCAAATCTGCATTTGCAGCTTCCAAAATTCTTCTTTTAATATCAGTTCAGTACATGTTAATGGTTGTAGCATGTAATCCGTGTACTCTCCTACTGAGTGCATCAACCACTTTATTCTCATTCCCTTTGATATGCTTGATATCAAAATCGTACTCACAGAGAAACTCCAACCACCTACTCTGCCTAACATTCAACGTTGGTTGATCAAACAAATATTTTAGACCATTGTGGTATGTTCTCAGTTTGAACCTCCTTCCCATGAGGTAATGCCTCCATTTCTTTAGAGCGTGAACGATGGCTACCAACTCTAAATCACAAGTTGCATAGTTCCTTTCTTGCTCTTTCAATTTTATGGATTCATAACAAATTACAAATCCATTCTGACTTAGGACTCCTCCCAGTCCTTCTTTGCATGCATCTATGCACACCACAAAATCTTCATTTGGGTCTACAATCCTCAGGATTGGAGCACTGGTTAGCAGTTGCTTCAACTGTCGGAAGCTTCTCTCACAATCCTCTGTCCACTAAAACTTATTCTCTTTCCTTTGTAAGGAAGTGATAGGGTGAGCTATCCTCAAGAACCCTATGATAAAATTTCTGTAATAACCAGCTAGACCCATAAAGGATATAACTTCTATCACGTTCTTTGGTGCTGACCATTCTCTGATGGCCTCAATATTCTCAGGATCTACAACTATCCCATCCTTCAAAATAATATGCCCCAAGTAATGGATCTGCTCCTAATAAAACGAGCATTTGCTCAACTTAGCATACAGTTGGTGCTCTCTTAGCACCTACAACACCATCCTCAGATGTTGTTCATGCTCTTCCTCTGACTTGGAATACACCAGAATGTCATCCAAGAATATTATGACAAACTTGTCTAGATAGTCCCTGAATACACCATTCATCAGGCACATAAAAAGAGCGGGTGTGTTTGACAACCCAAATGGCACCACTGTGAATTCATAGTGACCATACCTTCTTCTGAAGGTGGTCTTGTTGATGTCTTCATCCTTTATCCTTGCTTGGTGATATCCCAACCTGAGATCTATCTTCGAAAATATCTTTGCATCCTTCAACTAATCGAAGAGGTCATCAATCCTAGGCATAGGATATTTGTTCTTTAAAGTTACTTTGTTCAATTGTCTAAAATCGATACACAATCTCAACATCCCATCCTTCTTCTTCACGAACAGGACTGGGGCACCCCAAGGCGACACACTTGGGCGTATATGCCCCTTCTTCAAAAGCTCTTCAAGCAGCAATTGCAGTTCTTTCAGCTCTGGTGTACTCATTCCGTAAGGAGCTTTTGATATTGGAGTTGCTTTAGGCATCAAGTTTACAAAAAAATCAATATCTCTCTTCGGGGGTAATCCAGGTACCTCCTGGAATACATCTTTAAAATCTTTTAGTACCGCATGGTCTTCGATCTTTGAGACCTCATCCTTAGATGCTTCCTCCACATGGGCTGCAAATAATTGACAACCTTTCCTGTAGCACTTCTTCAGTTGCATTGTTGAGATTTCTCTGATAGAAACAACTCTGGGAATTCCTTGGACTGTTTTCCGATTTCCTTCCTCATCCATGCAAGTGAATGCCTTGTTATGACAGTCCAAGATGGCATGGTGTTGGTCCAACCAGTTCATCCCAATTAGACAGTCATAAGAACCTAAAGGCAGAACATTTAATTCAGCCCTTGTGCTCAGTCCATTCATGTCCATTGGACAGGACTTAACTAACTCAGTGACTTTTCTCTTGGTTCCTATAGCCAACTGCACTAACTAAGACTTTTCATGTTTGCTTCTCAACAATTGCAAACTTTCCACCACTCTAGGATCTATATAACTATGGATAGCCCCCGAATCAATTAAAATAGCAAAGGGATGGTTATTGATCATACCTTCCACTTCAATCATGTGCGACTGATATTCAGCTTGCTTGTTGTCCAAGGCACGTAGATCCTTGGAATTCTACTGCCCATGTCCTCCACTGTTTCAACTTGTTGTACATTGTGGACAACTCTCACTTTATCATTTTTGTGGGGGCAATCTATGTACCTATGGTTCCCTTTACAACCCCAGCATTCCATAGGTGGTGGTCTTGGCATTTGCCCACCCACTTCAGCCTTCCTGGGCTCTATAAAAGATAGTTGTCCTTGAGGACTGTTTCTGAAAAAGGTTGGCTTAGTTCCCTTCTTCCTCTGATCCATCTTGAATTTCTTCTTGTCTTCCCAAGCTTTCTAGAAAATAGGCTTCTATCATTGTTGATCATATAAGCATTTCACCCTTCTTATAGTTTCTTCCATAGTCTTAGGATCATCATACTAAATCTTGTCACCAATGGAAGGTGGAAATCCACTTAGATACCTCTGAATCTTGACAGTCTCATCCTTGATGAACGGAACATACTTCAACAATTCCAAAAATCTTCACCCGTATTCACCAATGGTCATGTTGCCCAGCTTGAGTTCAAAGAACTCTTTCATCTTTATGTCATAATATCTTTTAGTCAAATATTTCTTCTCAAAATACTTCTTGAATTCTTTCCAAGTAATATATTTCTCTCTAATGTGTTGCACCTGCACAAGCTTATCCCACCACATGGATGCTTTTCCTTTCAGTTGATACATCACAAATCTTCCTTCTACATGAGAGGAATAATTTTGCAGTTGGAAATATTTCCTCATGCCAAGCAACCATGTTTCAACATCTTCTTCCTTCTTATGTTCTCCATCAAACATAGGAGGCTTAATCTTGTTCATTTCGCCCTTTAGTTCATCCACTCCAGATCTCATGTGCTTTCTGGTAGGAGATGGGCTTGAACTACTGTGTGCCCTCCTCTTGGAGCGACCTTGGGAGTGATGATGGTGTCTACCAACACTCCTTGATCTTCTTCCCTCGGAAGTCTGGTGACTCCCTGTTTTGCTCGAGTCTCTCTCCTTGTCCAAATTCTTTTTTATTCTCTCCAAACTCATCATCAACTTTAAGTTTAATTCTCCCAGTTGTTCCTTAGCTTTCATGAGCTTTCTGCTATCTGTTTGGTGAGTTTGGGCATCTTTCTGCAATCGTTCAATGATTTTCATCATATGCCCTTCCTTATCTATCTCTTCTCCATGCCCATTGTAGTTCGACCCTTCAACTCCCAAATGAACATCCATCCCTTTAGCTTCGTTATCTGAATTGGAAGCATTCAATGTCTCCTCCATTTCTTTGCACTCAATGGCAACTCTAATCGATTCTGGCACTTGTTAAACTTTTGCAACACAATGTGTAGACAACCGGAATTTGTCAAGTCATCACTCCTTAACAAATCCCACAGCATTCGTAAACAAATCTAATTCAAGAAAACGTTCAATTTTCATTCTCTGTGATTCTCATTCAATCAAGAATCCCCGCAGATTTCTTCTTTCAGAGCTCTGCTCTGCTAAGTTTTCGGGCACTAACACCTTTCTCTCAGTTCCCCAACCTACTCGACCATGGGTCATGACCAAGCGCTAGATCAATAAGCGCGCACTTGGGCCTTCAACTTCGGAAGATTTTCAAGCATAACACAACAGTCACTCGGAGTTCTGAGTTACCAAACTCGTGCAGTAAGGTGGATCAACGGTCCACGTCTACCCAGCATCCTACGGCTGACACTCCGCAATGGAACTTCGATCATCTGAGTTTCGGGACTTCAGAAGATTTCACATCCGCACACCCCGAACCATTAACCTCTGAACACTCCCATGTCACCTTAGGTGACGTTATAACGTTACATCACTTAACATTTTCCCAATTGCGGGGGCATGCAACGGTGGTTTGGAGTAACCCCCCTTTCATCCCGCAATTCTTTTGACGCTGACACGTAAACCCTTGGTGAAACCGCGGTTTGGATTGTGGGAGCGCCTTGGAGAATTAGCTTCTGTGCAACTTGGGTCCCCACAATGTCTCCTGGCCGTTGATCTTGATGTATCGTGATCAACGCCACTGTGGTTCCTCCGACCTTTAACTACGTTACATAACCTTGAGCCCCACTAACCCTACTCACACAGGACGCTACATGGCAGAATACTAGCGACTGATACGTGGCCCATTCATATGGGTGACACTAGTCACGTTCCAAATGCCATCTCAATCTTCCACGGGTTCTAAACCCACTAACACGTGGCACACATCCCATGTGTCCACGTCACCTCTAGGTGATGTCATCATGACTCACCACTTCGGTTCTTCAGGCTTCAGGCGTTTCAACTCCTCTACGCTCGCTTTTGCCCGGAGCGCTTTCTCTCGGAGTTCACGATCTACCGATGCGTGTCCTCCTTCACGATCAACGACTATGAGCGACTTTGGCACTTCAGGCTTCGGGAGTTTCAAACTCACAGCACTTGCCTCCTCTCGAAGTATTTCTACCCGAAGTACATGATCTCTTGACGTGTGTCCTTCACAACGAACGGTTGCGATCTACTTTGAGACTTCAGGAGTTTGTCACACTCCACACTAGAAATTCTCCGAAGTGATTTTCCTTTGCCTTCCTAGACATGGATCTAACGGTTAGGCTCTTTTCCTACGATCTACGATGTAGATCCCCTTCGGAAGTTTATGCCTCAGCGCATTCCACTTCTCACGACTGTCGAACTCCGAAAGGCTTCCATGATAACCCTCCTGCACCTTTTTCGGATCTGACGGTCGTAAAGGACTTTCCTTTTTCCCAAACAGATCCTACGGCTCCAACACCCCAAGTGTTGAGCGCTCTCTCTCTCTGGTCAAATACCACGCCGATCGTGATTTTATTCTATCGCTACTTCTCATGAGCTTCGTAACACGACCAAGTAACCCCTTGGCACTTAGAAACATTCCAAGGTTCGAAATTGGTTCCTCCGAACACCATTTCCACTCGAAACCTTGGGTCCAAAGACCACTTATCCGGTCCATCCAGGCTCAACATTGAAACCATGGATTCTGATACCATATTGTAACATCCTCGACCATCAACCCCTCTACCGAGCAATGCTACTATGCAGAACAATCTGATAAATATAATATGCATTAAATCAAATTAACACATTTAACGTGGAGTTACTGCTGCTATACAGACTTAAATAGAATTAACAACAATTCGAACTTGCAACAAAATACATTATAACATCTCAAAACACAAACATGCATCACATATAAATTAAGTACATAATTAATACTTATCTTTTAAACTGGCATAACACCACCAACTGCATGCAGACCTTCCACGAACCTCCCAACCTTAGACTGCGCTGCTCATCACTCTCAGCAGTAGGTCACCCCTAAGCTAGGACTAAGATCCACCGAGCAAGGGAATCCTAGGCTAGGCAAGGTCAACATGAAGACACACAGTTTATGAGGATGGATTCTCTCCCAAGAGCCACTTATGCCCACTGCTCACAGACTCTCATTCCCCACATGTTTGTCCCACTCCAGGAGTATACACCTTCATTGTCACCTGGACAGTCCTTCGGTTGCTAAACCTCCCTTGCCTTGGGCTTCAGCAACAGGCCGGACCGGAATTCTCCGAGCTCTCTGGAAGCTACAGGAGCCCTTCCAAGAGTTCTCACTTCCTCCACGCACTCTCTCACCTAGAGAGAGTCACTCACGGGCCTGACAACCTGCCTCTTCAACTCTGTTCCAGCACAAGGAGGACAACAATATGGCTCAACAAGGAACATATGACAGTAGCCAATCACACTCAACCAAGGGACTGTGTGGCCACAATAAACCACAGTTATAACACACACAGCATAAACAGTTACAGTATGCTCAAGTTTCATAGAAGACAACAACCCAAACGGTTAAACACGAAATCAGATTGCGGGGTGGATACATTGGGTTCATAGGACACATAGGAGACACGACTCGGTCCATAGATTACCAGTTTCAAAATGCGTGACAAGAAAATTATGCAGAGGTCGATGATGGAGGCCAAACACAGAGACCAGACGAAATTCACGGGAATACACCAGTCGATCACAGAGGTCTCACGGTTTTGGGTTTCAGAGTTGCGTGAGGTATGCAGCGATCAGACATAGAGGTAACACGGTTCAGACAGCGGGCGCAAGAATGGAGGACAAACCCCCATCACGGCTCAATTCTTGGGTTAAATTGCATGTGCTTGGGCCGACACATGTCGCCCATGAAGCTGCATGCACTCCATCAAGTATGTGTTCCCTTTTGCACACGTTGGAGCTGCATGCATTGCCTCTCTCAGGACTTAGGATAAAAGCATACCTTTCACACCACTTTGGAATAATAATAAATTATTATTCCCAAGTTCTTAAGCCCTCAAGATTAGCCCCTCTTCCAACCTTTCAGCCCCCTTTCCCTTACCCATTTTGTGGAAGCTTAGTCCCCCATCACTTTTTCTTCATGGTCGGTCGACACACAACGATGTTTATATATTATATTAATGATCTGCGTAATTAAATATACAAAAACAAGCTCCTGGCCTATAACACTTAGGCTCTTCGGCCTAATAAACACATAAGCCCACCAACTTATCAATACTTGGCTCACCAACCTACAAAACATTATTACAATTCATAAACATGATTACAATTCATAATATAATTGGGGCACATCCTTGGGGTATTACAAAAACAACTCCAACTGCGGATGCAAGACCCCAACCCTGCAAATTTGAAGTAAACAACAGCAAACAACAAGCACCAATATGTCCAACCGCAGGTGCATGTCCTCAACCTTACAAAGTTGAATGAAACAACAACTAGCAGCAACCGTCGAACCAACGAACAAGAAGCACCCACCGAACCAGTAAATAATGTATGTATCTTCAACGATGACCAAATTGCATTCCAAGCATAGAAGAAGTATGAAACATACAATGGCTATGCAACTGGCAGTGGACAACAATATTGTCCAAATTCACAGCAACATTCTATGGAAAAATTCGAGGAAAAATGTACTTTGAGAAGCCTATTTAAGTAAACATTCAAGGCTGTCAGGCTATTTAAGGGCCTCGCGGTATGCAAACATTTAAGTTGTCAGGCCTATTTAAGGACCTCGCGCTATGTAAACATTTAAGTTGTCAGGCCTATTCAAGCACCTAAAAAAAAGTGTCAATGCTCTAAACCTTCGATATGTAAACATTTCAATACAAATAGAAATAATAAAAACATTAAAAAACAACGTCGATGCTCATAATTTTCGGTATGTAAACATTTCAATAAAATGTAAAAAAAATAAAAAAAGAGCGTCTAAGCTCAAAACTTTGGATATCTAAACATTTATAACATTGGGAACAACGAAGTTGGCAATAAGACCTCCAATATATTCTCCAATGAGACGATGACATATAAGGTTTTTTTTATTATATGAAAAATAATGTTTTTACTTCTATAGTTCAAACAATACAGATGATGCAAAAATTTATAGTCAAAGGACATATTAATATGAAGTCAACGAATTATCGATCGCTATAGTCCCTCTACGCCTTCGACAGGGACTTATAATATATTAATTGAACATCTATTTTAATATAATGGGAATTCAAACGAATTAAAATTCATATTCTTAATTATTAAGTTACTCAAGTTACCTCTTCACCCATGCTTCCATATAACATTAGTGTGGTAGTTTATATTTTTTGATATGAGAATGGGTCGATTTATTAGGATTGGGTTTTAAAATATATTTTTATAAAATGTAATGAAAAATCCATCCAAATATCTTAGCATTTTTTTGTTTAAATTCAAAAACAAACCTAATACAAATATGTGCATTTTAATGACGACATAATTTTCCCATCACATAATACTTGTACAAATGCTTAATATTTTATTACGAGGAACTACCATATTCATAATAAAAACCCAAACACTTCTCTCAATTTACTTCGACATTCCCATTCCCCAACTTAAGGATATGCTAGTGATATCAAATTTTAATATTATTATAACTTTGAAAAGTCACCTAACCTTATCTCCTTATCTTCAATTTGGCTTTTATGGGATAAAGTCATTTTTTATTTCCTTGTAATATCTAATTGAATTTTAATATATATAATTTTCATTCTTATTCTTTTAACATTATTCAATTGAGATCTTAAGTGTTACAAGTACTATGGTAACCAACTTTTGGTATATATTGTAGACTATGTTTGATCACTGGTCTACATTTACCAACCCAACCTTCTTTCTTAGAATACTTTTTCCCCTACCCGTTGTTTTGACATTGATTCACATCCATGCGACAAACAATTTTGGCAAGTCTCCTTACTCGTTGTTTTGACATTGGTTCACATCGATATGACAAACAGTGTCCATGTCTTGCATGGTAACCACACTTGCCAAAACATCAAGCTAAGAAGTATTTAGCATGGTATCAAGCATAATACTAATAATGTCTTGCTATCAAATTCGAGCATGGTGTTATTACCTTAGGACTCCGGTGGAGTCTCCATCTGCAAATTAGTTCAAAATACATGTTTATACAATATCATCGTGTAATCATGTTTATACAATATCATCGTGTAATAATAAATTAGTTCAAAATACATGTTTATACAATATCATCATGTTTATACAATAACTACAAATACTTAACTACATAATACATAATGTCAAGTCAAACATGCATAATACATAATACATAACATCAAGTCAATCATGCATACATAACATTAATCTCCATGGCTAATCTATATAAGCATCATGCATAATGACATCGTAATCCTACTATAACTACATATACTTAACTCCCAAGCATGTATCCTTTGAGTCAATCACGCATACATAACATCAAGTCAATCATGCATACATAACATTAGTACCATGCCTAATCTATATAAGCATCATGCATGATGACATCGTGACATCTTTAATTAGGTGTGACTTTTCATTGCTTAACTCATGTGCATAAATATCACATCAACAAAGGAGTTCATATATTTCATGAGTTTACCTTGTTCAATCACCTTGACACATGTTTCATGACTTTACCTTGTTCAATCACCTTGGTATTAGTAGTTGAAGTGAAAGAAAATATACTATAATGTTTAATTAATAAACAAAATGTGGTCATTACATGATAGTAGACATGATAGTAGGTGGCTTGCACATGTGAATTCAACAACAACTAGATTTGATGCTCAGCTTCTATTTGAACATGAGAATCCAATGCTATTTAGCTTGTATGATAACCACCCTCCTCTAACACAATATTTAAATGAAAATTAATCTAATTATTGTCATTATAAAATTAAAATCTCAATAAAAATCAAAATAAGTTATATTACTTATCCATACACAAGTTCAAATCTAGAGGGGGTGAGGTATGTATACTTTCGTAGATTTTAACAGTCAAATCGTTGTATGGAGGAGGTCCCTTGCCTCACAAACAAGGGGGTCTCATATACCAATTTGGTGTCTAGCTTGGTCGTGACCTTAAAAATTGATTATTGTTGTTGTTGTTGTTGTTGTTGTATCCATTGTGTTTTTTTCAATAAAAGTAAAGAGATATATTTTTCTTTTTTTACGCGGGAACCATGAATCCCAACTTCATGTTATCATGATAAAGCCCATTTTAGCATGGGGGCAAAATTAATGAAGGGTTGTTCTTAATTGCATTGGTCGACTTTAGAATAGGTAAGGTCTTGCACCTTGTCTATTCTTCGAATTCATTAAGATGACTCTAACCATGCACCATTATGTGTGATTACAATAATATCTAATTATTCAATTATTAAATGCATAATTTAATTAGGTGTCCCAAACACGTGAATCCAGTGATAACTATCTTCAATATTCATTATCGACCTTAAAGCACAATGTTTGCTCTATAGAAGTTGTGAACCTTGAGTCCACATTATCATAGTAAATCCCACTTTAATATATGGGCATGGTTAATGAAGGGTTGATATTCATTTTGTTGGTCAATTTTGAAGTGGGTAATATCTTATGCCTTGTATGTTCTTCCACCCCACTACTATGGCCATAATCATGCACCATGGGGTGTGACTACAATAGCATATGATAGTTAAGTTTGTTGTTGAACTAGTTGTCCCAAACACACGAATCCAACAATAATTGGTTTCAATATTCATCATTGACCTTAAAGTACACGATTCAAATGGTAGCTAGCTTGGAAAGTTATCACTATCCCTCAAGCATGAGATTGAAGTGATAATTGACCCAATTATTGCCGAACATTGAAAAACGATTCATAGTGAAATTTAAAATAGGTCACAACACACATCCATATATATCGAATGCATATTGCATTCTTTATTATAAAAAAAATTGGGTGGTAACAATAAACGTTTTTTATTTTTAAATTCATGGAGACTCACAAGCCCCAACTCTACATTATTTTTTTTTCCAATGAAAAAAATGTCATTTCTATCTAGAGATTGAATGGAAATTAGATGGATCATGTGAATACTACATGATCTAGATGATTTTTGCCACGAAATGAGAGCGGAGATATAATAAAGCAATGTACAAAGATATCTCGGATATCCAATAGTATAACATAAATGTATCAGAGATGCAACCATAAACATAGAGATACAGTGATACACAATTTTCTATCAATGAACGAAAATGTACAAAGACTGTAAAAATACAGAGTGAAAGACTCACTAAAATGGTGGCAACTTATCTCTGAGAAGAGATGTGATGGTTACTCGCATTCGTGAGAAGATGATTTTACAATGAGGCTCCAAAGGCCTTTTTATCATAAATAAAATCCAAAACTCTAACCCCATAAGATGAAAAGCCAACACTTTTGTGGACCCTGTTTTGGGTAGTTTGGTGTATCAACTTTATGGGGGCATAACTTTGGCATATGATCTTCGTTTGGGTCGCACGATAGCTCGTTGGAAAGGTATCATTGAGGAGATTCATTTTGGGGGCTCAAACAAAGCCTTTGACTATCATTGAGAAAATAAATCCCAAAAAACCTTTATTTAGGCCCTCAAAATGGCCTCAGAAGTTAAAAACTGCTAAAAATAGTAAATTGCCAAAATTGCCAGAAATCTGTTTTGAGCGAGTTGGAAAAGGTGGGTGGCCACTGATATCCACCTGGATCAATTCTCCCTCCTTAGGAAGCAATGGTCTTCATTGCGTTGAGTGCCCGAAGGAGAGGGAAAAGAGTTTGTTGAATCTGTATCTTGATGAGTTGCTTGCCTTGTTGGAGAAGTTGCGCTGCTTAGATTTTTGAAGGTTTTCATGAACCTGTGGCTGGAAGGGTTGAACCTTTTCAACCAGTCTGACTACATGAGATGTCTGTGTGCAAAAGGAATCTTTGCGCTTTAATGCAGTCTTGTCGACCTGCTTCTGTTGGATAGAAGGTGCTTGGGCCAAGGTTGTAGTGGTTGCAGTATCCTTATGTTCACCTTTTGAACATATTGTGAAGAAGCTAAATTTTGTAGTATGAGATAATACCTTGCGGCACTGTTTAGGTGAAACAGTGGTCAAAACCACCTCTAGTATCTTGTAGAGATGACCCCCTAGAGTAACAATGACACTACGGGGTCGAGACTCATAGATAGCATGGCGCTTCCACATAGAAGGTTGGCCCAAGAGAACATCACAGACATCCAGCAGGGCAACATCACATAATACCTCATCCTTGAAGGGTTGGATGTTGTATGACAATCAACACTACTGGATGACACATATATCTCATCCCTGGCGAAGCCACCTAATGTTGTATGGTTGTGGGTGTGGTGTTGTCTGCAATCCCAACTGTTTGACGACCTCTGTTGAGATGAGGTTCTTCTGGCTTCCGCTATCAACAATAAAATGCAGCGAAGTCCCCTTCACCCACATCTGTGAATGAAAAAGGCGCTCCCCCTCTTCAGAATCTATTGGTTATTTTGGTTGAATTGATGCGGTCACGACAATAATAGTGGGGTCTCCGTCGATGATCTGTCTTCTATCAGTATTTTATGAATCGAATTCTGAATCAAGGTTCGACTTCTTGTCTTTGATTTCGACCACCAATGACTGTTTTGAGCGACATTCATCAGTGTTGTGCCAAGGGATTTTATGGAAATCACACCATTTTTCGGTGTCCTTCGTCTTCCCATGACCCTTCTTTTCATGTGGCTTGGACTGGTTTTCGGGAGACTATTTATTAGGGTCATCTTTATCATACTTTGGTTGTTGCGGATTTGCAGTCCCGAACTCCCGTTTGTTCTGGTGCTTAAATTTCTGCTCGATTTTAACAGCATATCAATAAGTAGCACCGAGTGATGAGATGTCCAGAAAATCCATTTCAGTTTGGATGTATCTGTGTAGAGTCCCATGGTATTTCTGAACCAAATGTCGTTCAGAGTCTTTGATACCTAGCTTGGTGCACAAGCTATGGAAAGTATTGGTGAACTCTGAAACTGCTTGGCCCCTCTCTTGTCGTAGTGTGGTCCATCTCATATACTGGTCCTCATAGTTTCCAATATGGTAATACTGTTCCTTTACCGCGTCCACAAAAAAATCCCAAGTGGGATCGACCCCATATATTCCAGACTCTTCTATAGAACTTTGCTCCAGTAAGTTTCTCACCAATGTTTGACATGGAGGATAACTTTAAGGAGTGCGAAGGTGATATTTTCCCTGTCAAAAAAATGGTGAACATGGAAACAACCTTCTAGCAAATTTAACCATTTGTCTAGGGCATCCGCATCTATCTAACCTTCAAATACAGGAATATCAAAATTAACCTGTACCTTGAAAGGAGAGATGCTTCCAAAGTGGTTTTTTGATGAAGATGCACATGTTGCTATCAGCAGGCGTTGAAGGATGTGGGAAAAAGTCTTCGTCATTTCGTCCCTCTGTCGCGTGAGAGCTTGCTCAAGCAAGAGATTGATAGAATCATTTACTTCGTCGTTTTTCTTTTCTTTCGCCATGGAGGGTTTCTTGGGCGTGCGAGAGCAATTGTCTTTTAAAGAGATAAGCTCAAGACCCAACTTGCTATACTCGGACCTCATTGGGGACATGCACTGAAAAAAAAACCCGATCAAGAACAGCCTGCTTTGATACCACTGATCCAGATTATTTTTGGCACGAAATGAGAGTGAAGATATAATAAAGCAATGTACAGAGATATCTCGGATATCCAATAATATAACTGAAATTTATCAAAGATGCAACCATAAACACAGAGATACAATAATACACAATCTTCTATTAATGAGCGAAAATGTACAAAGACTGTAAAAATACAGAGTGAAAGAGTCACTAGAATGGTGGCAGCTTGTCTCTGAGAAGAGATGTGACGGCTACTCGCATTTGTGAGAAGATGATTTTACAATGAGGCTCAAAAGACCTTTTTATCATAAAGAAAGTCCAAAACCCTAACCCTGGAAGATGAAAAACCAACAGTTTTGTGGACCTCGTTTTGAGCAGTTTGGTGTATCAACTTCCCAAGGGCGTAACTTTGGCATACGATCTCCGTTTGGGGTGCACAATAGCTCGTTGGAAAGGTATCATCGAGGAGATTCATTTTGGGGGCTCAATCAGAACCTTTGACTATCATTGAGAAGCTCAATCCCAAAAAATATTTATTTAGGCCCTCAAAAAGGCCACGGAAGTTAAAAAATGCTAAAAATAGTAAATTGCCAAAATTGTTAGAAATCTATTTTGAGCGAGTTGGAAAAGGTGGGTGGCCACCGATATCCACCTGGATCAATCCTCCCTCCTTATGAAGCAATGTTATCCATTGCGTTGAGTGCCCGGGGGAGAGGGAAAAGAGTTTGATGAATCTGCATCTTGATGAGCTGCTTGTCTTATTGGAGAAGTTGCGCTGCTTAGATTTTTGAAAGTTTTCACGAGCCCATGGTTGGAAGGGTTGTACCTTTTTAACCAGTTTGACTACATGAGATGTCTGTGTGCAGAAGGAATCTTTGTGCTTTGTTGCAGTCTTGTCAACTTGCTTCAAAGGTGCTTGGGCCAAGGCTGTAGTGGTTGCAGTATCCTTTTGTTCACCTTTAGAACATATTGTGAAGATGCTAAATTTTGTAGTATGAGATAATACCTTACGACACTATTTAGGTGGGATAGTAGTCGGAACCACCTCTAGTATCCTGTAGAGATGAACACTACGGGGTTGAGACTCATAAATAACATGATGCTTTCACATATAAGGCTGGCCCAAGAGAACATCACAGACATCCAGCGGGGCAACATCACACAATACCTCATCCTTGAAGGGTTGGATGTGTTGTATGACAATCGACACTATTGGCTGACACAAAGATCTTGTCCTTGACGAAGCCACCCAATGTTGTATGGTTGTGGGTGTGGTGTTGTCGACAATCCCAAATGTTTAACGACCTCTACTGAGATGAGGTTCTTATGGCTTATGACCCCTTTACCCACATCTTTGAATGAAAAAGTCGCTCCCCCTCTTCATGATCTATTGGTTCTTTTGGTTGAATTGCTGCGATCACGACAATAACAGTGGGGTCTACGTTGATGATCTGTCTTCTGTCAGTATTTTCTGAATCAAATTATGAATTAGGGTTCGACTCCTTGTCTTTGATTTCGGCCACCAATGATTGTTTTGAGCGAGATTCATTGATGTTGTGCCAGGGGATTTTGTGGAAATCACACCATTTTTCGGTGTCCTTCTTTGTCTTCCCATGACCCTTCTTTTCCTGTGGCTTGGACTGGTTTTCAGGAGACTGTTTGTTAGGGTCGTCTTTATCATACTTTGGTTGTTGCGGATTTGCAGTCCTGAACTCCCGTTTATTCTGGTGCCTAAATTTCTACTTGATTTTAACAACATATCAATAAGCACCACCGAGTGATGAGATGTCCATAAAATCTATTGCATTTTGGATGTATCTGTGTAGAGCCCCATGGTATTTCAGAACCAAATGTCGTTCGAAGTCTTTGATACCCAGCTTGGTGCGCAAGGTATATAAGGTATTGGTGAACTTTGGAACTGCTTGGCCCCTCTCTTGTCGTAGTGTGGTCCATCTCATATACTGGTCCTCATAGTTGCCAACAGGGTAATACTGTTCCTTTACCGCGTCCACAAAAAAATCCCAAGTGGGATCGACCCCATATATTCCAGACTCTTCTGTGGAACTTTACTGCCAGTAAGTTTCCCACCAATGTTTGACATGAGGGAGAGCTTTAAGGAGTGCGAAGGTGGTCTTTTCCCTATCAGAAAAATGGTAAACAGAGAAATAACCTTCTAGCAGATTTAACCATTTGTCCAGGGCATCCACATCTATCTGACCTTCAAATACGAGAATATCAAAATTAACTTGTACCTTGAAAGGAGAGATGTTTCCAAAGTGGTTTTTTGATGAAGATGCGCTTGTTGCTATCGACAGGTGTTGAACGATGTGGGAAAAATTCTCCATCATTTCGTCCCTCTGTCGCGTGAGAGCTTGCTCAAGCAACAGATTGATAGCATCGTCTGCTCCGTCGTTTTTCTTTTCTTCCACCATGGAGGGTTTATTGGGCGTGCAAGAGAGATTGTCTTCAAGAGAGGACAAACTCGAGACCCAACTTGCTATACTCGAACCTCGTTGGGGACATGCACTGAAAAAAAATGATCAAGAGCAACCTGCTCTGATACCACTGATCCAGATTATTTTTGGCACGAAATGAGAGCAGAGATATAATAAAGCAATGTACAGAGATATCTTGGATACCCAATAATATAACATAAATGTATCAGAGATGTAACCATAAACACAGAGATACAATGATACACACTTTTCTATTAATGAGCAAAAATGTACAGAGACTGTAAAAATACAGAGTGAAAGACTTGCTAGAATGGTGGTAGCTTATCTCTGAGAAGAGATGTGACAGCTACTCATATCTGTGAGAAGATTATTTTACAATGAGGCTCCAAAAGCCTTTTTATCATAAATAAAATCCAAAAGCCTAAACCCGGGAGATGAAAAACCAACAGTTTTTTGGACTCTGTTTTGGGTAGTTTGGTGTATCAACTTCCTCGGGGCGTAACTTTGGCATACGATCTTCGTTTGGGGCGCACGATAGCTCGTTGGAAAGGTATTGTTAAGGAGATTCATTTTGAGGCTCAATAAAATCCTTTGGCTATCATTGAGAAGCTCAATCCTGAAAAACCTTTATTTAGGCCCTCAAAATGGCCTCGGAAGTTAAAAATCGCTAAAAATAGTAAATTGTCAAAATTGCTAAAAAAATGTTTTGAGCGAGTTGGAAAAGGTGGGTGGCCACCGATATCCACATTGATCACTACACCTACATATTTAATGGACATTTAATTTTTGTCCCATTGAAAAATAATCATCGATCCTATCGTTTTCCCTTTCTTCTTTTAAACCTCAAGCCACCCCCTTGGAGAAGGCTCTGTAGTGACTAACTATAAATCAAAATTCAAATTCCCAAGATTTGTATTGAGTACCAATTCCTTATTGAAATCAAACTTGTTGGATTCATGATGTCTTTACATTCCTATTGGTGGGGCTTCATTTACAACTACAATCCTCGAGGGGGAGGCCTTGATATTCTTGCCTTCTTCTCTATCCTCCAATGAAAAATTTGATTCCTTAATCTACATTTTCGGATAGGCATTGTTATCATTCTCTTAAATTGTTGTTTGCTAATTTTCTACATTATGATCATCCTGTTCATACAAGAATTGTTGCTCACATGATTGACAACTTTTTGGTCTTGGTTTATGTCCTTTATTCCTTTATTGAGTGGGGCTCGTGCCCAGGGACAATAATCCCAAAGATATCCTATTTGTTGGTAGATACAACACCAAAAAGATGTATTCTCATAATTTAAAACCCGACACTTACATCTAGCATTTTCCCCTTGTAGTATCATCTTGTTCAATAGACCTTGGTTGATGTTGATATCAACACATATTCAAGCATATGTGAAAAAACGCGACTTAATCCTCTCAAGATTTGTTTTTAAGTAGCTACCCAAGGCATTTCCTATAATCTTAAAAGGTTGATAAATGCCAAAAATGTAGCTGCAATTTGGGAGGTGAACCCAAATTGGATTTTTGGTCACAAGGATAGTGGTAGGGTTGAAATTTGGGAACTGTGGTGCAACAAAAAGGCTTGCCCTTCCCCAAAATCAAGGACCCTCCTCGAAAATTTTATGTTAATTAACAAGGTTTGAAAACTAAATAATAAGGACAACTTTGGAGCATAGATATACCTTGTAGTGCTATGTTAAGGTCAAATGGATCCACTAGTAAAAGTTTGACGTGGGAGGCCATAAACCATTGAATCTACATATTACTGTAGATGATTCATAAAATGAGGGTAGGCATGTGACCCCCCATGTGGATACCTCCAACATTAGCAATTCTTTTGATTTCTCCACAATATATGCACAAGGCATATGGAAGTTCACAATAACTAAGTAGAGGGTTTATTTCCAATTGCAACCTTGAAAGAAATAAATTTTGAGGAGGAAGGTGCTTCATTGCCCAATGCTCCTCCACATAGACACAAAACTAAAGTGAGAGTTGTGTCTTTGCTTATGTTGTAGTAAGACAATGGATATTGTTCATCGAGTTGTTTACCTTTAGAGATAAGTTGTTGTTGGTCCACAATGATCTTCTACATGAGCTACAATTTCTACTTTATATCCACCACATAATTGTCGTAAGTTGCCCCAAAAATTAAGGTTTTCACTATAAGAGACTTGCCCATGATTTGAAAGCACACATTGATACCATAACCCTCTTAGATTGAGGCCAACCCAACATTTTTATTAATATCAAGGATTTCATCACAAACACTTCTTGTGTAGGCATTTCATTAAACACTTGGCGTGTAAAGAAAATAATCAATGCCATTCTTAAATTCCATTTGTTTCCGGTTCCAGAGCTATTCCCTCCTCGTCAACCACCAGCTTAACTCCTCATTATCACGATAAAGGCCACTATAACAAGGGGTTGTTAAACTTGACCAACACATACATATGATCCAAGCTATATATCCACAAAGATTTGAACATATATTATTACCATGACCACACTCCATCTCAACCACTAAACCACAAACAATAGACACGTCCCTATAAATTTAAGGCACATAACTTTATACTTATAACTAACTATGTAAGTGGAGTTTGCATTTAGAGAAACAAGGTGATCTTACAATTCAAGGTGGGAGGGATCTCCATGTAGGTACAACGTGGGCAACAATAATAAACCAATACGCAAGGCATTGGCATGCGCAATACCTGCCGCCCTATGAAGTTTGATAGCCATAAGATGAGCCTGAATTTTTTAGTACGAATTCTGCAAGATGGGCCCCCAACTTTTGATAGTATATATAAAAAAACAAGAAATATTTATTACAATAACATTGGGGGAAGTGAAGGCAACGATAAGACTTCAAAGTTTTTGGCCAATAAGATATCACATAAATGAGATTTAAAATTTAAAATAAATAATTATTTTTTAAAACTTTAGATAAAGGGGTGTGTATTTTATGGTCAACCATGAACTAATAGAAAGTCAAACCTAACTCAAAACTATATACCATGAGCAAGTATAATAACACGAGATTTAATGGCAAAAAAGAAAAAAACTACATATAAAAAAACTTTTATATATCATCTTAATCCTAAAGCTTTTAAGGGTTCACATTTGCAAATATGTTTTATTTGATCTCTCTAAGTGTTTAAGATATCTTAGATTACGATGAATTTATGTTACTTGCATCAAGAAAAGTGAGATACACCTAAATACACTTTACGACTCAATATGGATGAGATACATTAAAATGGAAAAAAATTAAACTCTATAATTACGATGAATTTACGTTACTTGCATCAAGAAAAGTGAGATACACCTAAATACACTTTAAGACTCAATATGGATGAGATACGTCAATAACTTCATCCTAATAAATTAAAATGGAAAAAAATTAAACTCCATAATATTAACATTTTTTTTTTATAATAAAAAAAATATATGAAAATAAAAAATTAAACTATAATAATAAAAATAAAACAAGTGTGAATCCAATTGGAAAAAACATTTACTCTTTAATTTTTTAAAATCTCTTTAAATGATAAAGAAACCGTCGGTTAAGAGGGTAAAGCCACTTTGAATACGCCTATTTTATGGCTTCTCAGGATACTTTCCACTACTACTGTGAATCCTTCTTTCTACATCACATGGTAGGATTTATATATATCCACTAACACATACATACGGAGACAATATACGTATACCGTACACAGACTATGTATTTAGACCTTGTGTACATTATTTAGCCGGAGGCGTAGACGTGATTGTATTTGGGTTCATCACGCAGAAGTCTTCTAGACAGAAAAGGCCCCGTACAAGGGGAAGAGCAAGAACAGCAATAAGGGTTTTATTCGCTTCTTCCCATGGCGGTCTAGGGTTCGAATCCCTCCTCGTTTCAGTTGCGAAGCCTTTCTTCACAAGCCTTTTTACACATAACAATGGCTTCCTCAGCCGGTCAGCCCCAGTTTCGATACACGCAGCCCCCTTCGAAGGTTCTGCATCTCAGAAATCTTCCCTGGGAATGTACCGAGGAGGAGCTTATTGAACTCTGCAAACCATTCGGGAGAATTGTAAATACTAAGTGTAATGTGGGAGCCAACCATAACCAGGCTTTTGTTGAATTTGTAAGTATTTTCGCCTCTCTCTCTAAGCTTTATATTATTATTTAAATTGAAAGCTCAATCATTTTTTGTTATCAGTCGGGCGTCCCGAGTACGATCCCTCTCAAGTCTTCTTCTGCGTAAAATTTAGTAATAAATGTCTAACCTAGATCAAAATACACAAACCGCGATCTGAATCAATGCTCAAGGGAAAAAGGCCAAGGTAGTCTGGATCCATGTTCATAAGAAATCAATTTTATGAGCGATTGGGGATTTATTGTTGCCCGTTGCTACCAGTGAACTCGGTCAACAAGCTTGCGGTGAAATCTCCATAAGCCTTTTGCCGAGCCCTTACAATAATCGTGTGAAATTTGAACTGGCGACTTCCGCGAAATAAACTCCGCTTGAAATCCTTCTTGACTATTGGCCGTTTCCTGTCGAGCTTGCATCTGCAAATAAATCACCTCAAATATGGTCCGACAGATGGAATTAGAACGAGTTGTCAATGTGTTGATGGTTCAGCGACAAAGAAGGTGTCATATCTACCCGCACATCAAGGTTTAATTCACTGGAGGCATCAAGAAGTAGTTTGGGCTAGCTGTAAGTCCTGGGTAATTTTGACAGCGGAGTACCCTCTCAGCAGCGTAGCCAAAGGAAAGTATTTTTGTTTAGTGGTTCCTCCGTCGAGGATCTTTTTGTCCGCTCAAGCAGGCTGCTTGTGGTGCCCGACCTATTTGGGTCAGTTGTGTAATGCTTTTCTTGGGTTTTGAGGAAGTACTTAAAAAAGAGAATAAGCTCCTGGGAGATCTTAAATTAGACTGCGAGGTACTGAAGGACAGATATATCAAGTTAAATCTAGTTTGACTTATCTACAGAATTGCTTGATAGAACACTGTGTGAAACAGGTCATTACAAGGATAAACCTTGCCACAAATTGGCAAACAGTGTATAGAAGTCCCAAGCCTGGTTTCTCTGACCTTGATTTGGAAAAGTAATTGGAATTAGCTTTGAATTTGAATATAATTTGTTGATGTCAAATTGATGGTTTAGATAATGGTGTTTTTTGTTTTGTTTGGCAAACTCCCTTTGACTGTAGGGGTTTTAGAAGTTAGAACTTACAATATTAGCTTTACAACCGGAAGGTCTTTGTCGACGAAGCTGCTATTGAGGGGTATCTATTGCATCAAAATCACCCAAGACTTTACACCTAGCTTCATTTGAATGGAAACTGCCTTTAACAACACCTTTAAATTATGGAGCAAGCCTTGCCACATTACTGCGATACATGCCTCAGAAAGATTCAGTCAACTGCATCTGAACCTGGGTAATCATCATGGCATGTGCTCCAAATGCCACAAGATCACAGCCATAACGAACATGTTTTGGAAAATGTTGTCATATAGACTGGTACTTACAATTATGTTGGCATAACAGCTTTATAAAGTAGGAGAAAATGATCAACATAGCTTTGGCTTGTATGACATCATTGAAGGGAAGACTTCCTTACAGGAGTGCATAATCACGGGAGAGTAAGCAACCATGTCGAGGCAATATCGATATAGGAAGGGTCTGGCTAGCCTTAGAGTTAGACTAATTGGCCTATGTTCATCAGGCCCTGATAAACATTTGCCTATTGGAAGTATGGGATCATTAATGAATGGATAAAGGACAACAAATAGGAGGGGCAAATAGCACACTCCCACTCTAGGAACCATGGATAACTGAGATACGGGGAGATGAAACTTGCACCAGCAGCAAGGTAAAACTTCTACTTGAAAGAAAAACCTTTACCGAGTGTAGTGAGGGGAATGCTTTTTCTTTTATAGAAGTTTGAAGTAAGTGAAAGTCTTTGTTCTCTGAAGGCATACAGAGATTAGGCTAGTGGGTCTTTAGTATTAACTACCTAGAAAAGTAGTTGTATGTAGTCTGAGAAGTTCTCTGGCTCACTGAGAAGGGCATTTCTACCCACCCTGCAGACTTTCTTTCACTCTGATGGTCAATAATTTCTCCAATTCTGAGTAACTCCACAAACATAGATGACTCTGGGTTTTGGAGCTACTCTACAAGCTTCAACCATGGATGATCTATGATTAAATGAAGTCGTCTTGGTGGGTAGGAATGCCTTCCAGGACTCTACTATAATAAGTAAGGGATCTAACTGGCTGGTTAGATTGTCAAGCCACACTAGTGTAATCATGGGCATCATATAGGTGTGAGGCATATGTCTGAACCTAGAGTCTTACTTTCTTAAAAGAAAATAAAAACCACAGTGAATGTTTAATAATTGAACAAATGACCATAATCACGAATTTGTGAGTATGCTGAGTTAAGTTGCATGGAAATGGCCCCATTCCAGATACACATTCGCTGGATTTTTCAAAGCATCAGGATCTGGGTACGGGGAAACAACACACACATAAACACATCATTGGAAAAAATGTGAACCAGAAATATAGAAAATCTGGAGCACAAAGTATATTTTGCTCTGAATTTCTCTCACAAAGTCAGAAATGCAGAGTGCTATGAAAAACACTGTTGCGTGTTTTAGAATGGGGGGAGGGCTATTTTATAGGCAAAAGTTAGGGTTTAAGGGCCTTGGGATGAATCCTGGATTCTCCATGGGTGGATGCAGTAACATAGATCTGGAGTATGCCATTTGGCTAAGTACTCTGCAGCGTTGACTAAGAATTGGGCAGTCAATACTTGTAGTCATGATGTTTGGCTCTGTACTTGCAATGCTTTTCTCTGTACATGCTCAGCTCAGCTCAGTAATCATGATGCTTGGTTCCATACCCACAACCCATTGGTCGATTATTGGATGTGCAATACTGGCTGTAGTTTTACTCACAACCCACTGGTCGATTATTGGTTGTGCAGTACTGGCTGTAGTTTTTCCATACCGATGAGTATGCTGATTATCCCTAGTTACCTGGCTCGACGAGTATGAGTTGAGTAGCAAAGCTCAAGCCCACACCAATTTTGCCATTGCATGGAGAAGAATATAATTGCAATAAGCTCAACATTTGATAAGGGTGTGCCAAAATAGGCTTTGTCCCCAGGTTCCATTGGGGAGTATGAATAGGCTCAAGTTCAGGTCAATTTTCCCAGTGCATGTAGAAGACTAGAATTGCAATAAGCTCAACATCTGATAAGGGTGCTAAAATAGGCTTTGCCCCTAGGTTCCATCCTGTTTGGTGCATCTTGAACATAGAACTATTTTTGAGAGTCAGAATATGTAATAGTTGATGGATAGTACTAATGTTTACATTTTAAAAATATATTTTATATAATTTCAAGGGCTTCATCCCCCTATAAAACTGTGCAGTGGCTAAAATTACTAAAAGCCCGTCTAGAACAAGTCTATATTTTCCCTTGATGCCGCAAAGCAGTCAAATCTTTGCCTTTTCAGTTGGCAACTTCACAAAATTCCCCACTGCCTAACATTTTGATGAATAAATCTTGTCTATGTGCACATAGAAAATACTTATCATAATTTAACCTTTCAATGATGGTTAAGACATTCAGCTTTCCAGTTGGTGGGTTCAGTTATCATAAGCCCCATGTGACAATCTCCTCAATCTCTAGTGACAGCAAAACATAACTGTTTTGCAGATGCACACACAATAGATGGAATGCCACTCACACATTCTGGATGGTGCAAATGTATGACTTCAACTGCATGATGGTGCAAGCTAT
>ML829653.1:121813-142699 GCA_009831015.1 Picea engelmannii
AAGCGATGGGCTCTCTCCTTGATTGTAACCCAACTTGTGTTCTAGATGCATTGAATGATTTTACCTTCCATATAGAACCATCTTCAAGGACAAGCCTAGAATTTGCGGTTAACCGCAGTCTTTTTATGATGTTTATGACATTGTCGCGTGTGAAATCCAAAGGCATTGATACAGAGCAAATAATTTGATGACCAACAATTTTACTATGCAAAGGAAATATTCTCTATACAAAAATTATGTCTGTGAACTTGAACGAATGTATAGGATTAAACCCAAAAGCGGTTCCTCCATTGAATGGTTCGAATCCCCTACGAATTTAGCTTCTACGTGCCCTTGACTAAGCGACCACAATGGGAGATTATTAGACCATTGGCATTATATTATTCCTTTGCAAACCTTATAGCTAGATCTACACGTTGCGTTGTTGGAAGATCGGTCAAATTTCCACGGCCGTTGGCATTCCTCTCACTTGGCATTTTATCTCACCTCCTCCCATATTTGTTGTCTTTTGGAAGTGGATTTGAGTTTTGATCATTCCGTGGGTTTGAAGCTCAGAACTTTAGTATGGTTTGCTATTGAAGCACGATGTACAATGCAAGGATAACGATCATGGTGTAGATAATCCAGACCTCGAGCTGCTCTAATTGCTATTTTCAATCGAGCGCTCCATTCTAGAGCTGAATCCGTTTCTCTATGTTCTGGGCAGTGTTGAAAATATTGTAACAAACATTAAAACCAGAACTAAAGTCATCTTGAAGGATTCCATGAGAAGTAAAATTCCACGAGTGTATTTTTATGGTATTTGAAGTATTTGACACAACAAGCATACCTGCAATTCTTTTTGCTCTTGCAAGAAAACGTTGGATCGCGAGGAGCAGTTTGTGGTGAAAATGCATTCTCTTGTCTCAATTGTGGGTGTGGTGTTTACTAGTAAAGAGAATTATCCAGAGTGGTCAAAGGAAGATCCACCATACCTTGATCTTCAATGATCTTTGGGATGGCGATATCATTCAATACTACTATGGATGGACACAACTGTGTTCTATTGAATGATATTGTTTCGATTGCCTTAAAAACTATCAGCAGTGTTGGAAATGATTATCAGCTAGATGGATGATCAAAGGACAGAGATTTCCCAGACATAAAATGGTTCAGAACATTTATTCTTCTAGGACATATGTCCAGATTAGAAGAATGGCTCTTGTGTCACTCTGTGGTGTGAGTGACTTATCCAACATCATGTCTGATTACTCAGATGGAGTATGGTTTCAAGAGATGATGTAGTTGATGACACTGATAGTGAGGATGGTGCTCATGATCCAGTCACGAGATAGTCTATATGACTATGTTGATGCTACTGGGTAAATGGTATGTTTGTGCTCAAGACCATTACCGTCAAATACCTCCTTAACTAGGAGGGAGTGTTGATATTATGGTAGTTGCGGGAGGTATTTACCTCCACGTGTAAACCCGACGAGAATAGAATATTCCGGAAATCAAGAAGAAACCCTAATTGATTGGTTAATAACCCGAGAAGACAAGTTGGCTCAAAGGAATGACTTGTAGAGAAGAAGTCGAGTAAAGGGAATAATATATACTAAAGAATTACTACCTAGAATAAGAAGTCGGTTGAGGTAGTCTGCCAGATTTAGTATAAATACAGGAGGCTGGTCTTCATTCTGGCAGGGCATTCTCAGAATTACAGAAGCAACACTTGTGCGCATTGCAATTGGCCAATTTGTGCGCAAGTTTGGAGGAGAGCTACTGTTACAGCTGTTGCAGCTAGTAGATTTCGGTTTTGTCTTGGACTATCTCTTGGTTATGGTTTGGACTATCTGATCAACTCTTGTTTGATGTGCTATCCTTGGAGAAGTGTGTGCTACCCTTTGTTTGGCTATCTAGCCTAGGGTTTTCTTCCGGAATGATTCTCTGTCAAGGTTAAGGTGCTCGGAGGGTGGCTTTGGCTTATGGTTGGGTGATATTGTCTATGGTAAAATGAGCACATTCTAACAAGCTCTTTATCTAATCAACATATTCAATAGAACACAACTGTGTCTATCCATAGTAGTATTGAATGATATCGCCATCCCAAAGATCATTGAAGATCAAGGTATGGTGTCTTGGTAGGTTTGATAGAACACAAATGTGTCTACCAAACCTACCAAACCTACAAACCATTTCTTAAGGAAATGACGAGATTAAAGTCATCATGCACGATGTTTATGCTATTGTTGTGAAGATAGACATTGCTCTCACGACTTCATCAAGACACTCTACCATACATATTCTCACTATCTTGAACCACTTAAGTTAGTGGCCAATTGAAGTCCCTCGATTTTGACTCTTTGGTGCAGAAAATTGTAGAAAGTGAGAAGGCTTTCGGGAAGAAGACAACTCGGCCCATTTGAGATTGTGTGCCTCTCTAAAAAAGGGAAGAATCATTCACACAATTCTTCTAGAGGATAAAGTAGTAAGAGAGGATGTGGAAAGAAGAATTTCAAAGGTAGGGAGGTGGGCATAATCAAGGTGATAGATCTAATCTTCATTGTGTTCGTTGCGGCAATAATGGACATGAAGCAAAGACATGTAGGATCTCGTAGGAAATATTAAAGAATAACATGAGCAAAAGGAAGAAAAAGGTAAAGCTCTGGAATCTACTCATTTTGTTGTTGTTCATTGGAATATTGGCATAAATGAGCATTTGTTCAAAACTTCATTTGATTCTCGAATAGATACATGGTTGCTTGACATTGGTGCTACTTGCCACATGACTTTTGGGAGAGACTTCTTTGAAGAATTGAATAACAATGTAAAGGGTGCACTATACTTGGTAGATAAATCCAGTCTCAAACCTATGGGAATTGGCACCATTAGGTTCAAATTGCCCAAATTCTTGGATTTTTTTTTACATGATGTTCTCTATCTTCTTGAGTTGAGAAAGAACTTGTTGTCTCGTGTACATTTGAAAACAAGCCCATACTATTCACATGTTTGATGGACAAGTTGAAATATGGAGGAGTTTTGACAACATGGTCATCATGATAGGATGAGAGTGTCATGACCCTAGCTAAGGCTGTAACAAATTTTCCCTCAATGTTGTAACAATTTATGTGTTTTTGAGTGATGACTTTCATCAAACACTTTGCCAACATATTGACCCTCGCTATAAACCCTCTTTTGCTATTGTTATTTCTTTGTATTTGTTGGGTTATGTTTATTTGTAGTTATTCAATGAAATAAGATTGGTTTGAAGCCAAATGAATTGTGTACAAACATATAAATAATAACAACATGAAGATAACTAAAGGACAACTTGAACAAACAACAAAAATGGACTCCAAACTGATTTGTTTCAATTCATTTCATTGCTTGATAGTTTGGTGGTTCAACTCGACTGCACGAGGAAGATCATTGCTCTCATCAATAGTAAATTTCCTCCCCATGAAAATATGCAACTTGATGTATTGAACTCGACCTTTGGATGGTAAAAATTGGTCCAGCTAACAAGGCACTTACCCCAGTGTGCAAGAGACTCAACTGACAGTGGAAACTTGGCCTTTAATCATCCAGAAACGTGGCAAACAATTGAAATCGTCCTTCCACCACAAGAACTCGAACAACAAAGGGAAAATTCGGCCCCAAATGACAAAGGATCAACCCAACAACAAGAGGTTGTTGTTCAACAAGGGAAAAACAACCCACAAATGAATAAACTAGCCCAACAACAAGCAAACTTAGTCGTGGTAGGAAAAACTTGACCCCAACATGAATAAACTTGGCCCAACAAGTGAGTTTGACTCCCCTATAGCAAAAGCTCGGCCTCTCTGCTTAGAAAACTCGCTCAACACATAATAAAATTGCCCCCTTCAACCAATGACTCGACCCACAAGAGAAACTTAACCCGCAAGCTAAGAAAAACGTTGCCAACAACACCAAAAACGCAACCACTGAACCCTACTCGCCTCCTTCAAGCAAAATCGACTGAATGAAAAACTCAGTTGCCAAAGATGAAATATTCAGCCACATTGACGCACAATGAAGAAATTTGAATGATCCCTCCTCTACGATCGTTAGGGTGGATATTTTCACCATCAAACCCAATCCTAAACTCCTAGGGTTTTTCGTCCCAAAAGCCAAAACCATAAGAGCTCTCTCAATTTCGTTTTTAGAAAAATAACCATGCATAATTAGAAAGGGTGCCCTTATTCTCCTTTTATTTCCTCGTTGACTCTTTTCGGACCCTTTTACCCTTTTAATAAAGTAAAACGACTTTATAAACTCAAGTCACTTAAAACACCCGTTTAATTAATCACTCAAAAAACATGTAAGTGTGATCCCCCCTAGACAATAAAATATATTGACATGAGGAGGAACATATTTACTGGTGATATCATCCATAATCGCCCGAATCTCGAGACGCTCTTCAAACCGATCGTATACTTTATTGAGATAGGTAAACTTAAATTCCCCCTTTCAAAACTGTACATGAGAATTTCCCTTCATATGGCTTGAACAAGAACACACAAATGCTTTTGGACACGAATATATCAATTGGGAAAATATTGAGATACTTGTTGGTTCGTTGCCTGACCGGCTGGGATGTCACTTTTAAAAAGTTAAATTTTCCACTCCGATGACATTAAATAATTAATTAAACGCCCTTTTCCACTCACTATAGCCTATGGAATCACTTAGGCTATTACGTTAATCTCCTAGAGAGATCATCTAGAAAGGGACATTACAATCCTCCTTTCCCGAGATTGCGTGTACTCAAGCAACTGCAAACCATGATGTTGCAAAGTCTACTCACTCTCCCATGTGGCATCCTTTACCGACCAATCTCTCCACCTGATATGATACCCCTTGATCACTCTGCTCCTTAATATCCCCTCTAGGACATCCAAAACTTCCTCTAGTCAGTATCATTTGTCCCATCTCATCTAGTGGCGGTAACTTTTTGGAAGTGGAAACCCGTGGCCCCAACACCTTCTCGAGGCATGATACATAAAGAATACTATGAATCCGACTACCCTCTAGCAATTCCATCTCATAAGCTACCTCTCCAACTCTCCAGATCACCTTGTAGGGATTGCAGAGGTGCGAATTCATCCTCTCAATGCCACCTCTCCTCAATGGGAACAGAGTATGTGGCTGCACCCTCAAGAAAACCACGTCTCCAATATCGAAGTTGTGCTCCACCCTGTGCATGTTTGCATACATTCTCTGTTGAATCTGGGTGGTCTGTAAACTATCAGGAGTGGTGTTGCAACAATGCTCACCTAAATGTAACCACTCTATCCATGACCTCACATAGTCATGCAGATACCTCTCAACCCACTGGTTCACCATCTTTGCTTGATCATCTATATGAGGGTAGAAACTAGTACTGGAAGTCAAACATGTGCCTGTAAATCTAAACAACTCCTGCCAGCATGCGCTAATAAAATTATCGTCCTGATATATGACAATGACTCTGGGTTGCTCATGAAATCTAAACATCTCCCCAAGAGATAGCTCTGTCACCCATGCTTCCCCCATAATTTGAAGAAATCATCAAGAAGTGCATGAACTCTGATAATTGGTCAATCCCTGCACATGTACAATCCACGCTCTGCACTCTCGGTAAACCTGTGATGCAATCTAACAACATGCTCTCCCATTCTCGCTCAGAAATGGGCAAAGACTGCATCAACCCTGTTGGATGAGTGTGCCCCAACATGCTCTGCTAGCAAGTCAAACACTCTCCCATATCTCCCAACACATCGTTCGTGAAGTCCCTCCATGCGAACCTCTCTCGGACTTGCCTATAAGTGGTGAAGTCACCAGGGCCCAAATTAGCCTGTATGATGTGAAACACCCTCTACTCATAGAACTGATATGCAAGGTGATATCAAAAGAATCCACCCAACTGTCCCTGATATGCCAAGAAATCACAAGTTGCATAAACTTGGTCAACCCCTCAGAAGACCACTCTTCCAAGCAACCAAACCTACACACGTACAATCTGCGCTCTACACTCTTGGTAAACCTGTGATGCAATCTAACAACATGCTCTCCCATTTTCGCTCAGAAATGGGAAAACATTGCATGAACCCTATTGGATGAGTGTGCCCCGACTTGCTTTGCTAACAAGTCGTACACTCCCCCATATCTCCCAACTCATCGTCCGTGAAGTCCTTCCATGCAAACCTCTCTTAGACATGCCTATAAGTGGTAAAGTCACCAAGGTCCCAAACTATCCTATATGATGTGAAACACCCTCTTCTCATAGCACTAATATGCAAGGTGTTAATACAAGAATCCACCTCACTGCCCCCGATAATCCAGGAAATCATAAGCTGCATAAACTTGTTCAAATCCTCAGAAGACCACTCCTCCAAGCAACCAATCCTAAGCATTCCAAGAGTAAACTCCAGAAAGAGAAAACTAGCCATCTCATCTGTATCGACTGTTGAGTTGTCAAACACTGCAGTCTCAGGGTCCCAGTCTAATCTCCGAGAGGAACCATCACGCTGACGTTGCACCCCTCTGATCATAACCACCTAACCACCATCCTTAGGCTGCACTCTCCTCCCATGGTACCCACTATCATGAATCATACTCAACCGAGGCATCTCAGTGAAGTCAAAACTTGTCAATCCACAACTATACTTGATCCTGGGTATTGTGATGGAAAAAATACCTTCCCATATAGAAAAAAACTCCACAAATTCTCTCACAACATCCCCACAATGACGTAGACCAATCATTGCCTCAACTCTATCGGTCATCAACCTCATATGAAGAAATCCATTACTCGCTTGAATGCCCAAATCCCACCACCAAATTGGAAGTTTGTCATTCCCAATGCCTGCTGAAATCTCTGTGAACCGATCCAACAAAGTCTATATTTTCTCATGTGCACTCTGCGCATTGATCACATGGTCCAAATGAAATACTTATGTCATGGCCACAATCCCATATGTCTCATCCAACTGACTCAGGTGAACCTCCCATGTGCTGCTGTATATAATGAGGGAATCAAATAACAACAATAGATGCCTCTGCCATTGCCTGCAAGACTGGAAAGTGACTAGTGCGTTGGTCAACCCCAAGGGCATGCCCAAGAAATCATAATGAAGTTTGGAAGTAGACTTGTGAGTACCCTGCTCCCTGGCCCTCATCTGATGATATCCTGCCGATGAAGATCGATCATTGAGGGATATGTTGCTCCTTGAGGCTCACCCATCCAATCACCAATCTTGGGTAACCTAAACTCAATGGTATGCTTGAGGACTCTGTCGGGAGGTTTCACTGGAGGAAATGCCCCAAAACTCCACTGTACACTATCGTGTGCCAATGAATACCCCTGCATACTACCTATCACTAAATTGTCCTGTACCATCATGTATCTTGTAGGCGCTACTATATCCATCACTCTACTGGTGTCGCCTAAACCTGTATCCCATAGGGTGTCCATGTTTGTCATATACCTATCCACCCAATCCATGGATGCATATACTTCCTTGTGGGTTGGTCCACAAGGAATGTGCTCAACTATTTACTCCTCAGTTAAACTTTGATCCTTTAGTGGGCTTTCTAAAAGAAACGACTCATGATTCCCACAATGCAAAATATGAGCATAGTAAAAACCCTTTGCGTCATACCTCTCCTCAAGCATATGTAACTATGAATGCTCCTCATGCAGGATCGTCACAAGAGGCTCCTCCCTCAAATCACGTGGGCCACTCACGCCTTCATGTGTCATCACTGCCAAAGATGATGGAGTCTCTGCTTTAAGTGACGAGAAGCGTGCCAAACTCAACTGGTAACAAAACTCTCAACCTCCCTTTCCTTGTCTTCAACGAACTTGAGAGCAAGGTCCTTATCTATGAACATATGCAAGTAATCTGATTTCATCTACTCTAGTGCTTCTTTGATTATGTGCAATTGAGCACTAGTGACTCCTTTTGCAACTTCTTTTTGTCTCTCCTCCATCCGATTTTTCAACATAAGATCTTCAATGAACTTATGAGCACCATTTTCCCTTGTCAACACTTGTACAATTTTCTCCTCCGTGACCAATAACTGGTCCTTCAAGTCCTACATTGTTGAAGGTCTTTCTTCATATTCATCATAGTGGCATGCTTTGTCCCACTATTGATTTTCTATTTTGTTGTCCGCTGTAAGAACACTACCCTCATCAAAACTAATTGGCTCACTAGATGATACCATGCAATATCCAAAGGGTGGGATATCATCATGATCAAACACCGCTTCATCAAGGAAACTCTTCTCTCGACAAGGCCTATCAAATATGGTGTCTAAGTTAACATCAAAGAGACTTGTGTCCCCCATACCATCAACAACCTTTGCTTCTTCTTTGTCTCAGATCACAATGCCATTAATTGGTTCTTCTTCACCCCAAATCATAGTGTTACCAATTGGCTCCTCATCCCGAACCACATTGTCACTTTGCTGGGATAAAACTGTATCAATGCTATCTTCTTCCTTGTTTGCCCACATCTCCTTTGTGGTCTCAGGTTCTAAGGCCTCACGAGCGTCCATGTTCTCATTTGCAGGGGAATAAAAATATGAAGAGTTGACATTTTCCTCATTTTTAGAAGTATCAGAATCTTCAGAAACTAGTACCATTTCCTTGGCACCTTCACCTTCTTGTCCACCGATACTTGGGGTTCATACCACTCGTGATGTTTTATGGTGAAAAAATCATTGAACATCATGGTTGCGTGAAATGCCTCACTAAGCACCATATATTCCCTCAAACAATCTATAAACTCCTCATCTTGCTCTTGCTGTCTTCGATTCCTTGTTTGCTGCCCCTTTGAACCACAGGTTCCATTGTTTTGATTTTTTGCCATAGCCAAGCTTGTATACCCTCAAAGGCTGGGAGGATCACAAGCTATGATACCAGTGTAATGACGCTAGCTAAGGTTGTCATAAATTTCCCCCCACTGGTGTAGCAATTTATGTGTGTTTTTGAGTGATGACTTTCGTCAAACACTTTGCCAACATATTCACCTGCACTATAAACTTTTTTTCTGCCATTGTTATTTCTTTGTAGTTGCTGGGTTATGCTTATTTAAAGTTATTAAATGAAACAAGATTGTTTTGAAACCAAATGAACTGTGTACAAGAATATAAATAATAACAGCATGAAGATAACTAAAGGACAAATTGAACAAACAACAAAAATGAACACCAAACTAATCTGTTTCAATTCATTTCAGACATGTTACAATTGCTTGATAGTCTGGTGGTTCAACTCGACTCCATGGATCATTTCTCTCATCAATAGTAAATTTCCTCCCCAAGAAAAGATGCAACCTGATGTACTGAACTCGACCTTTGGATTGTAAAAATCGACCCGGCTAACAAGGCACTCACCCCAACATGCAAGAGACTCAACCAACAGGGAAAACTCGACCTCTAATCATCTAGAAATGTGACCAGCTACTGAAATCGTCCTTCAACCACAAGAACTCGGACAAGAAGGGGGGAATTTGGCCCCAAATGACAAAGGCTCAACCCAATAGCAAGAGGTCGCTATCCAACAAAGGAAACACAACCCACAAATGAAGAAATTCGCCCAACAACGAGTAGACTGAGTCATGGTAGGAAAAACTCGACCCCAACATGAATAAACTCGGCCCAACAAGTGAGTTTGACTCACCTACAACAAAATCTCGGCCTCTCTACTCAGAAAACTCGCCCAACACATAAGAAAATCGCCTCCTTCAACCAATAACTTGAACCACAAGAGAAACTCAACCCCCCAGCTAAGAAAAAAACTGCCCACAACACTAAAAACGCAGCCATAGAATCATACTTGTCTCCTTCAAGCAAAATCAACCTTTGTGAATGAAAAACTTAGCTGGAAAAGATGAAATACTTGGCCACATTGAAGCGCAATGAAGAAATCTAAATGATCCCTCCTCTATGATAGACTACGGTGGATAGTTTCACCACCAAACCCAATCCCAAACTCCTCTAGGGTTTTTCATCCCAAGAACCAAAACCATAATAGCTCTCTTAATTTCCTGTTCAGAAAAATAACCATGCATAATGAGAGAGGGCGTTCTCATTCTCCTTTTATTTCCTCATCGACCCTTTTATCCTTTTAATAAAGTAAAGTGACTTTATAAACTCAAATCACTTAAAACGCCATTTTAATTAGTTATTCAATGACACTTTTGAAAAGTTACTTTTTCCGCTCCAATGAAATTAAATAATTAATTAATCCCCTTTTTCACTGACTATAGCCTACATAAATCACTTAGGCTATTACGTCAATCTCCTGGAGAGATAATTTGGAAAGAGACATTATAGGGAGGATGACAAATTTTTTAAGTTGAAAGGGACATTTGCATAGGCACAATTTTGCACACCTCTCACACCATGATGAAGGTACATTGTCATTTAGTCTCTCGTGACATGCTGGATTTGGGCACATCAACTATGATAGTCTTCGTATATTGAAGAAAAATGGAAATTTTGGTTTGCCTACCATTCCAAGGAATTTGAAGCAACGTGATGCATGTATCATTGGTAAACATAGAAAACAAGCTTTTCATGATTCCACTTCAAGAGCATGTAGAAAACTAGAATTGATACACTTTGATTTGTGTGGCCCCATACATGTTGCATCTACTTTTGGTAATAAATATATGATGACTTTTATTGATGATTACAATAGGAACAAAGTAACCAACTTAACGAGAACCATGATCTCAAATCTGCGGAGAGCAGAAGCGTCCTCAGACACACAAATTTTATCAAAGAAGGAAAATAAATTACACAATAAATGCGAGAGCTTACAATCTTCAACATTACTTTCACATGAGAAAGTGAGAGTTTTAATAAGCTCATTAAACTAATTCTAAGCTAATTTTTGGTATGGACATATTATCACATAATCATGTGAGTATGACAAGTGTTCATGTACATTAAAAAAATATTCTAACAATTTGTTATTTTGTTGCTTCTACGAAACGACTCTTTTCTAGACTCATTATCTAATATAACTAAATACATTCTAGAAAAGCCTAAGTATAATAAAATATTATTATACTAATTACTTAAGGATCATAATATCTAACATTCCCCCCTTTGATCCAAAAGTACATTGGAACAAATCCCAAGTTCTTCTCTAAACTGAGTAAATTTGATCCTGCCAAGTGGTTTCGTGAAAATATCTGAGATTTGATCTTCTAAAGGACAATATGTTGGTTTGATGATGCCCTTTGCAATGAGTGTCCTAGTGTACTGATACTTTGTGTTGACATGCTTTGTTTTGTTATGGAAAATTTGATTTTTAGCAAGTTTAATAACTCACTGACTATCAATTAACAATGAAGTAGTTTCTGTTTGAGAAATTCCCAAATCCTATAAAACTCTGCGTAACCAAACTATCTCACATGCTCCTTCCCATGCTGATATATATATATCATGCTTCTAAAGAATAATTTGCTACAATAGTCTACTTCTTACAACTCCAAGAAATTATCGTCAACCCCATATTCATCAAGTAACTTGATGTTGATGCCCTATCATCAACACTTTCAACAAAATCTGCATCTGAATATCCAACAAGTACACTTTTTTTATTCTTCTTGTATAGAAGACCATAATATTTTGTACCTTGAATATATCTAAGAACCCATTTTGTTGCATTCCAGTGGATTAACTACGTTCTTGCAAAAATCTAGAGAGAATACTGGCTAGATATGATAAATCTGGACGAGTGGTTGTCAAATAAATCAAGCTACCAATCAACTACCTATAACTTGTGCTGTTTACCAATTCCCCCCCTTTAAGTTTTTAAATTTTTAAATTTTGATCCATTGGGGTCAGAATGGATTTGCAATTTGTCATGCCAAATCTTTTCAATAAGTCAGATGCATACTTGCATTGATTAATGAAAATGCTGTTTGAATGTTGATATACTTCAACTCGAAGATAGTAGTGAAGTAATCCCAAATCTGTTATCCTGAATCCACCTTGCAATTCCTTCTTTACCTGAACAATATGATCATGATTGTTGTCAGTAATGATCAAGTCATCAACATACATGACTAAAATTACTAGATTTTTTCCTTGTAGGCACACATATAAGGTATCATAGAAGGTAATAATCCATTTTTGCATACCAAGATCTGGGAGCTTGTTTCAATCCATATAACGCCTTGATCAACTTACAAAATTTTTGTTTCTGTCCTTCGAGCTCAAAACCAGGAGGTTGAGTCATATATACTTCTTCTTGCAAATCTCCATTGAGGAAGACGCTTTTGACATCCATCTGATGTACTTTCCATCCCTTTTGAGCTGATAATGCAAGTACCATTTGGATTGTGTTCCACTTTGTTGTTGGCACAAAAGTTTCTTCATAATCAATCCCTTCCTTTTGTGCAAACCCTTGGCTACAAGTCTTGCCTGATACTTGTCTATCGTTGCATATAGCTTATACTTGATTCAGTAAACCCACTTGCATCTGATGGGTTTAACATTTGGAAGACAATCAATAAGTGTCCCAGTCCCATTTTCTATCACTTCTTTATACTCATCAAGCATTGTTTGTTTCCATTATGCATGTTTTACTGCCTCTTTGAAAGTTGAGGGCTCTATAAAAGCATTTGATATTAAGGAAAAATTTCCTTTGTCCCTATTTGAACTTCTTGTACCTATTTTATTTCGTTCATTAGGGCTCACATCTTTCAAAAGTTGAATAACCCACTTAGGGAGTTGATGTTGACTTGTTTGGGGATTTGAGTTTTCACTATTATTAAAGATAGGATTGATAAAGAAAAAAACTCTTCTTTCCTCTGAAGTATTCATAGGTGGAGTGCCATCATTTGATGAACTACTAGATGAAGATTCAGAGGAACTTTGTGATGAAGAAGAATATAAAATTGATGAATAATTGTCATGTTCTGAAAAAGTCAAATCAATTTCAAACCAACGTTATTGACTTGGTTGATTGTGCATCATGAGTTTTTCTTTATCAACTTGTTTGTCCAACCTTTCAAGAAGGATTTCTATTTTTGCAACACTCTTACTTTCTGTTTCATCAAATATAACATCTCGAATGACAATGAATTTGTCGTCAGATAAAAGACAATATCCCTTTTTCTCATCGGAATATCCAAGCAAGATACATTTCACACTTTGTGAATCTAACTTAATTTGATTTTCTTTAGGAACTAATGCATAACATACTGAACCAAAAACTCGAAGATGTTTGATTCGAGGCTTGAATCCATACCATGCTTCATATACTTCAACCCAATATTAGGGAAAATTTTGAAGGTTAACATGGATCGCGCCATTCCTAAAAAAGTGTGATTCATCCTTTCTGTTACTCCATTCTGCTAAGGAGTATATACATTTTTCAATTGTCTTTTGATTCCCTTTTCACTGCAGAAATTTTAGAATTAATTGGACGTGAATTCCCCTCCATTACCAATCTGTAATGTCCCAATCTTTTCCTTAGATTCATTTTCAACCAGACGTTGAAAAACCTTGTACCTTTCAAAGGTTTTGACTTTGAATTTAAAAAATAAACCCAAGTCATTCGACTATAATCATCAATGAAGAATAGAAAATATTTACAACCACTTAGAGAAGTCTCTATGGGTCCACAAATATCACTATGAACAAATTGTAAAAAATTGTTTACATGCCATAAACCCGTTGGAAATGTCTCTCTATTTTGTTTCCTGTAAATGAAAGCTTCACATCTTGCATTTTCCTTCTTAAAAGTAGGAAGTCCTTGTACCATTCCATGTTTTTGAAGTTGAGAGAGACTTTCAAAATTCAAATGTCCATATCAAACATGCCATAATCTTATTGGTGAAGTCGTTGAATCCACAGTGCTCGCAAAATCTTTCTTCCAAGGAATGAATTTTTCTTTCATCCTAAGAAGTTTTCCATCTTCATATCCAGTCATTACTGTCTTCAAATTCTGTTTGGTGGAGTTGATTTTCACCCACCTGTTTTCCATGATGACTTGATGCCCAACTTATCGAATCGTCGCCAAGGATAACAAATTATTCTTGAATGTTGGTACATAGCAAACATTCAAGATCATTTTCTCTCCAATTCCAAAAAGATAAACTTTCACTGAACATTTTCCATAAGGTGCATGTGTCATATCATTAGCAAAAAATATCGAATTTAATTGACATTCTTGAAATGTCAAAAAGAAGTCACGTCGGAAAGTCACATGTTGAGTAGCTCCAGTCTCTAAGATCCGAGCATCTTCATAATCACATTTAAGAGAATAATAGGAAACTTCTAGAGTTGTTGATTATGAATTTTGAAGTGCAGTAAAAACATGTTCTGAAGCATCATCCTCTTGATCATTAACATATTGTGTCGAAGTTGATTGTTGCTTAAACTTTGGTATTTTTTCAATTGGAGAGCGACAATATTCTACATAATGACCAATTTTGTTGCATCGTCTACATATAACCTGGCTGAAATACCTGCCTCTACCATATTGATTATTGTGATTTTGAGGTCTTTCTAATTGATTTCTCCTAAAGTTGTTTGATCCTCGTTGAAAATTTATGTTTCCTCTTCCTTGATCATTGCCTATTCCTCTTCCTTGAATTCGTCCTCGACCTTGTCCTCTATAAAGTGACTGATCTTGATTACCACATCCTTTGTTACTAAATTGAGCTCCACTTCCTCTAGAAATTTGAGTTGAAGACTTCCTAGAACTGACTTCAATAAGGAATACGTCTTCACCGACTTGTTTCCTCTTCCCAAAGGTTTTATCATGTTGAGATAACAATTCAGTCAACTGATCAAATGTGATCTTATTTAAATTTCCCGTCAACTGCAAAGTTTCCAAAAAATGTTTATAAGAGGACGAAAACCTTGCAATCAAGATCGTTGTCATCACACTGTCATCTACAACAGTAAATCTGACCTTAATATATCTTGTTTGATGTTCGTTAGTAGACTAGAAATGTACTCAAGTACATCTCCACCTTCGGTCAATTTTTGTTGAAGCAATTTCAATTGAAGGTCAACCCTTTTTGTTTCGGGTCGAGTGTCAAATAGATCATTAAATGTATTCCATGAAGACCATGCAGTAGAGGCATTTTCAATGTGAACATACATTTCTTCATTTACAAATGACTTAATTAATGTTGATGCGTTTTCATCTTTTAGCTCCCATTTAGCTAGTTGTACTGTGTCAGTGCGTTTAGTTGGTTTTACATCATCATTACATATGTATTTCCATAGCTCATTATAAATCAAAGTACTTTCCATGTGTCGTTTCCATGATTTGTAGTTTTTGGAGCCTTCAAGTTTATCAGACTTGGCAAACAAATTTATCAATTTGGACATTGTGAATGTTTGTAAGGAAGAATATACACCAAACATCACACGCCACAAAAGAGGATGAGAAGAACACCACACATTGTGCCACAAAAAGAAGATGAACTATCGAGGTGTTAGGTAGCTAGAGAGGTACTGGGGGGGCCCATAGGGCCCATAGTGATAACACTGGAGGCCATTCAATGTAAGGTGGACTAGGTCCACTATATTATTAAATAAGGTCCACTATGGTAGTTAGATATAATAAATGGGTAGTTAGATATAATAATTGTAAGAGGACTTTTTAGAAGGTTCTACTTCTAGAAGATTCCTCCTCTATAATGTTCTTAGGTGATGGTAGCACTATATAAAGAGGTTCAAGCAATGTCTTGACCTTGAACCTCATATAATCGCTTGAAAAAAAGTGATTGAGCTTTATACTTGGCTCTAATTGACTCTTAAAAATTGGTTATAATTTCACAATTTAACGTATTTGCTCTCGTTATTTCTTCGTAAACAATGGAAGAAATGAAAAATTACAATTTTACTTTAGTTAAAGCTTTCAAGATTTGACAACTATCTAAGCTCCTCCCATAAATTAATAAAGTACTTCAAGTATATCATGAATTTCAATCGAATTATTTCCCCCCTTTAAAGTAAAAAATTACTTTAAATTACAAAACAATCAATTGTACCTTAAAGATAGTGACCCCACTCTTAAAAAACATATAATTGATGTTCCAACCCCTGAAGAAGAATCTTCAAATAAATTTAAGCACATCATGGATTTCCCCCCCTTAAAATAACATAAATCTTTGATCTTAATCATTAGTTTAAAAAAAAAAAGTGTTTTTAATGCTCCCTTATATTTGTATATAAAAAATAAATTTAACACTTAAAGAAAAAAAGGGCATCTTATGCCTTAGGGAACATTAAATACACAATTTCTTCTTTAGCACAATGATTAAAAATAAAAACGTTTGCTAGAGTTTTGACCATGAATCATGTGCTAAAATCGTGCAATGGAGTTAAAAATCATGACTGACATATTTTGAGGCAATTTTGGAGATGTAGATTGTTCGCTAGACGGATTGTTGGACTTCACAGCTATGGATTGTGCGTTGGATGTTGCCATTCTGATTATTACTGTTGTTGTTTGCTACGGTGTTTTTCCCACAAATCCATCATTCCAACAAAAAAGGAATGCACCAATGAGCCAACTAAAGATTGATTGCTTTTCTGTTCCAAATATTGTATTCAAGTACTTGGACGTTGCTCGGATTTGTTCATGTGCTCTAAAAAGATGGAAGTACGTTCCCAAGTTTTTAGTTGTGCATGACAGTGTCTTAGGATGATGAGATCCCGTTCCAAAAACAAGCTCTCTCCGAGTCCGTCTAAGGTGAGAGAATGACATGCAGTGGAAAATTAGGTGAGTCGATTTGTGTCCAGTTTTGAGAGCATTTTTCAATTGGGTTAGCATGTAAATCAAGTTGACTGGTCTTGAGCTCAGAGGAATTAGAAGTAAAACATACAAATTGTTTCACCCTGGCGATTCAAACTTAGGATCTTTTTCAGTTATGGAGAGAGAGCGACGCTTCCACGATAGTCTCAGATCCCAATATAGAAACTACAGTACATGGAAAAATCAAATGATCATCGATGTGATGATGGAGTTTTCCAACGACTTCTTCACTTGGAATTTCCTTTTCACCAAATGCGCATCACCGTGCTCTGATACCAATTGAAGAGGGCAGAAGTGTCCCCAGACACACAAATTTTATTAAAGAAGGTAAATAAATTAAACGATAAATGCGAGAGTTTACAATCTCCAACATTACTCTCGCATGAGAAAGTGAGAGCTTTAATAAGCTCATTAAATTAATTCTAAGCTAATTTTTGGTATGGACATCTTATCACATAATCATGCGAGTATGACAAGTGTCTATGTACATTAAATAAACATTCTAACAATTTTCTATTTTGTTGCTTCTAAGAAGCGACTATTTTCTAGACTCATTATCTAACCTAACTAAACACATTCTAAAAAAACCTAAATATAATAGAATAATATTATACTAAGTACTTCAGAATCATAAAATCTAATAAAATCGAGTACTCTAGCAAAAAAATATGATATTTTTGTGTAACAAACACCAAAATCAACCCCCAAATCAAAAAGTGGTCCTACGGATAACACCCTTTTTTTTGGAGTTGGTTAAAATTGCGACTTTTAAAAATCGCACTCTTGATATTGCGGACATTGCAGATAGAACCTTGAAATCAACCCTTCAACCGAAAAGTGATGCTACTAGTAGCACCATTTTTTTGGAGTTAAAACGATGACCTAATTGAAACTGTGGCCTTGATATTGCGGACATTGCGGATAGAACCTTGAAATTGACCCTTCAACCGAAAAGTGATGCTACTAGTAGCACCATTTTTTTTGGAGTTAAAACGAGGACCTAATTGAAACTGTGGCCTTAATACTGCGGACATTGCAGATAGAACCTTGAAATTGACCCTTCAACCGAAAAGTGATGCTACCAGTAGCACCATTTTTTTTGGAGTTAAAATTGTTGATGATTGTAGCATCCTGTGACATTCTCAAGGTCCTTCTCCTCTGGACCGAGTTGAGTCAATCTGTGAGAGGGCCCATGTGATGGGTGTGCATTTCTCCTCTGGATTGAGTTGAGACAATGTGTGCCCATGTGTTGGGTGTGCCCATGTGATGGGTGTGCGTCAGACTCTGGACTGAGTTGTTATGACGTGTGGTCTCTTGTCTACTCCTTTGGACTGAGTTGAGATGACTTGAGATGGTCTCCTACCTTGTACTCCTCTAGATTGAGTTGATTTGGCTTGAGATGGTCTCCTACCTTGTACTCCTATGGACTTAGTTGAGTCGACTTGAGATGGTACTCTAGATGGTACTCCTATGGACTCAGTTGAGTGATCTGTTGAGTATGACGTTCCTATGGCTGAGCACATGAGACGTGTCCCCAGTGGTTGAGCACTAGTGGACGTGTGAGATCCTTTCTATATTGTCTAAGAGTAAGATTTACTTGTAACCCTAATTTGTGATATAAAGGGTACAAGTCTGCCCCACCATGTGAAAGATAATTAATATTGTGTAATTATTAATTATATTATTAAGTTGTACAGTTAGGCCCTATTGTGCCAATAGACACATCATTTGATATGATAAGTTTTGTATAAATAAGAGTGGATCCCCATTGTGGATCACACACACTTGCCATCTCATGATTTCAGAAGTTGTGGTATGAAATTATGAGGACTGCAATTCACACTTCTCTAGGAGCTAACTTTCTTAGTCATAGCAACACCTTTTTGTGTGCTAGGTTTGGTGGTGGATGGTGGATCTTATTTTGGAAGTATAACAAAGGATTGCTAGGTTTTTCCCTTGGTTGAGAAGGGTTTTCCCAGGATATTTCTGGTGTCTTTTGTGCATGGTTATTCTTCTTGTGATCTTGTTGATTATGGTTCAGTTAATGCTAAACATAAATTTAAATAAACCACATGCATTAGCTTAATCACCTTTAAAAATTAACATGGTATCAAAGCAGTTACTTGAAGAAGATCATTTGCACAAGTTTGAAGACAGGTCGTGGAAATTCTTAGGGCTGCTAAACCCTGCCACTGAAGTAAAGAGAAGGACTGAACCTCTACTTCAAATTTGTGGTGAGGTTAAAGGCTGACCGTAGGCCTACTGGCCTTGGTCGAGCCCTGTTGAAGGTCCTGAAAGGAGGCTGCAACCCCTCTAGGGATGTCGCAGATAGAAGGTGCCTAACAACAACCCTTAACAACATGCCTTAACGCAGACCTAAACCACAGACTTAAGGCCAAGTTCCAGGCTTGTGTTTGATTGTTTATTTAAGCTTTAAAGAGCAAAACTCTCTGGCTTATTAAGGCTATAACAACAATAGATATGAGGCAGTCTTATGTGTTTTGAGGTAGTTTCTGTGATGAATTCTGAAGTAGTTTTGTGGTGAATCTGCAACTACATCAAAGTACACAAATGCATGATCTGAGGTTTTCTTGAAGCAGATCTAAAGACATTTTCATGATAGAATTTGGGCCTATCCTATGACTGTTTGAACAAGTGATAACGAAGACTTCAAAGTCTATTCTAAATTTTGTTCTAAGGCTATTATGAGGCATCGAACTTATGAGGCAAGTTAGGCCTATCTTGAGGCCTATTATGAGGCAAACATAAGACTAGAACTAAGGTGTAGATCTGAGGCTATCTAAGGTAGATCCAAGGGTAAATTCCAGCAAAGAATAGGAAACAAAGTGAAGCAGTTTCTGAAGCAGTTTTAGGGTGAGTCTTAGGCTGCGAAAGAGGGAAAATCTGAGGTCTGTTCAAGCATGCAATAAGATTGAATTTTAGAATTGTTCTAAGTCTAAACAAGGGCATATTTGGAGCTATGATAAAAGGCATATCTGAGGAAGTATATCAGCCAACTTCTAATTCTAAGTTTGAAGAAGTTTTGAAGACTTGTTTCAAGATTGATCCTTGAAGTGATTTTTGAGCATGGGCTATATGGAAGCTCTAGTGGACATCAAAGAGACTAGACTTGCAGCCCTTGTCACTAGGAGACTAGACTTGCAACTAGTGATGTGAAAGGGTTCAAGCCCATGTCACTATGAGATTAGGTTTGCAGCTAGTGATGTGCAAGGGAAGTAACACTAACCACCTCAAAAGAAGTCAAGGAATGCAAGCAAGAACGACGGGGAGTTCATATCTACCTCAGTTTTCTCGAGAATACCAAAAGCAAGGGTGAGCATGATTGTAGACTAAAGTAAGTCTTGTACCACCTTCATTAATTTGATTTCATCATTACTTTGTAGTTGCTTGCATTTTGATAATGAAGGGTATTATCCTTGGTGTGGGATCCCTCATGACTTGGACCATGATCTTGGTACGGGAGTCCAATTTTTGGTTGGTTGTTATCCCTTCGAGAGGCCATCTTGGTTATTATCCTAGTACAGGAGGCCATGTTGGTTGTTATCCCTACGAGAGGCCAGATTTCTTATTTCATTATTGAAGGGCTATTATCCCTGGTACGACAACCCATTTGTGTTGGTTGGTTATTATCCTAAGTACAAGAGGCCATTTTCATTTTTATCCCTATGGGAGGTAATCTTGGTTATTATCCTAGTACGTGAGGCCAACATAATACTGTAGAGGTAGTAGAGGACCTCAGAAGACATGGAATGTCTCCAGGTTATCAACACCTGAAAAGGAAGATGTCTATCCTTTAGACTTTAGAGGGAGTCACTTGACTCAGAGGGAGTCAAACCATTTGAGAAGAAGGAAGAAAAAATACCTTCTCCCCCCTCAACAATTTAGATGGAGACAATTGTTGATCTAGTTGATCCTATAGCTCCATTTGATATTCCCAGAGACATTGCAGTAGGATGGAAGAGGCCTACACGGGCTTGACAAACTCTGCTAGAAGTAGAGGGACATGCAACTCCTCGTGGTACATTCCGAGAGAGAAAGAGACCAAAGAGATTTTCGAGCTATGTTTCAGCTATGAG
>ML829654.1:0-10878 GCA_009831015.1 Picea engelmannii
GGTTTAATCATGCCAATGATGCCACATGGCATCTTTTCATGCAAAGAGCTTGCCCCTATGTATGTAAAAAAGACCTTGAAACATGTGTCTTTACCCCCAAACACCTCAAAATGTCAAATATACCTCCAAATATGTGAAAATGGATTAACGAATGATTCCTTATGCCAAAAATTTCTCCTCTAAGGGGAAACATGCCTCCAAATATGTGGAATGTGCCTTGAATAATGTGTAATTCCCCTAAGGGACCTATTTTGGCCATACACATGCTTCTAGCACCACATGGCACCATTCCAAGAAAAGTGGTCCTTCTTTATCTTCTTTCTTTGACACTTGTCATGTTTTGAACCTTATCCAAGGTAGGTTGTTTTATTTTTACCTCTCTCTATGACCACATGTCATGCTCTGAACCCCTTACTAGCTAAGGTGTTTTTTCATTGCATTGTGTTTGACCCTTACCTTAGCCTAAATCATGCCTTGGAAACCTCTTGAGTTAGGGAATTAATCTTCTAGGGCTTGCTTCTTCTTCACATCCTCCATATGTGTGGTCCTAGACCCTATATTCAATCTAGGAATAAGTATCTCCCCAATTGATGCAACAAAATATCGAGTAACCATGCCTCAAATGCGTCAAGTGCCCAAATGGAATCTCATGGTGAAATCTTCCTTTAGAATATCCTCCATCAAGGAATCAATACTCTTCCACCACTTTTTTCTTTCCATATATGATGAGAAGTGCTCGGGAAATCTAAAATAAGGTACAAATATTCAAGTGCCTCCCACAACATGTAACTACCACTAAACTCCAAGGGCCATCCTCTATCCTTAGTGAGAGAGAAAAGCCTATGAAAATGAGGATTAAGACATGCATTTTCAAGCATAACACCAGCAAGGATTCCCCTTTTCTATAAAATTTAGATTCATTTATCTCAACATCCTCTTGTAACCTTAATCAAGCTAGGGTTAGGGTTCTTGCATTTTAGGTTTTCTTTTCCATTATTATAAATTGTAGTTTCAACATATGTTAATGGGATTTTTTTGAATGAGTATAATGCTCGATAAACGTGGTATATCCACATGAGTCGAACACCTTAAGGAAATTGTCCATGCAAACAAATCAAAGATTAGTACACCAATGTACTATGTGGTTAAAACCCTCAAAGATGGAAACAATCCACAACCCTAGCCAATGTGATCAATTGAAGCAATTTATTAATGAAAAAGAAAATAGTTTACATATGAACCTCTCATAATCAATCATTAGTAAATGACCCTCCATGCTCTTTAAATAGAGATCATGGACCAATCAGGTGCTAATACATGGATCAAATGTCACTAGTATCATGGAGAAAATGAAATGTCAGATCACTTTATTTCTAGAACATAATCGTGATTGTCGAATTAGTTAGTTACAAAAGCACACTAAAGAAAAGCATTGTTCCTAAAGACAAATTAGACCAAGTTGAACTTAACTAACTCCTAATTTTTTTAATATCCTAACATCCACCTTTAAAAACAACTTGGGATAGGATCGAAGACATTACAAAAGTGACACAATAAGAGAAGGAAAGAGGCATTAGAGCATATCCCCCCTTAATGAAAAATTCATGAACTCCTAACATAAATCAAAGTTTTGAAAACTTTTCTTCTGTAAGAGTCTTTATCAAAATGTCTACAACTTGATCATCTATAAGGAAATATAACACTTTGAGAATGTGATCATAAAGAAGATTTCTAATGAAGTGAAAGTGTAGCTCAATGGATTTTCTATGTTGATGTTGAACTGGATCTATAGCGAGTTGAATGGCACTTTGATTATTGCACCAAATATCGGTTGGATGATGTTGTTGGAATCAAAACTCTAAAACAATCTTTCGAAACGATGAGACTTCTTGACTTGTAGTAACTACTACTTGATACTTTGCTTTTGTGGAAGAAAGAGCAAGGGCTCTTTGTTTCTTACAATCCCAATTTCCAAGTCTGGAATCGAGACTGAAATCATAACTTGCACTGGAATTTTGATCATCAGGGTCACTAGCCCAATCAGAAATAATGAAACCAACCAACCAAGGAGTTCCCCATAAATGGTGATGTATCCCAAACTGAATTGTACCCCGGATACACTAAAGCATCATTTTTGTTGCTTTCCAATGGATCTCATGGGGTGTTTTCATATATCGGGTAACAAGACCAATAGAAAATAAAATTCCATGATGCACAAGTCAAATAAAAAAGGTTACCAATTAATTGACGATACAAAGTGGCATGTACTTTAGTAGCATAGGTGGTGGCAAGTTTTTCTCCAAATTGGAAATAAGATGGGGTTGGTTTACAATATTCCATGTGAAATTAACGAAGCTCACATGCATACTTAGACTAGGAAAGGGAAATTCATTCCTTGGTTCATAGGACTTGGAGGTGATGAAAATAATGCAAATGTCCTAAGTTTGTGATTTCAAATTCCTTCTTAAGATTGGGTTTCACATGGATTAAAAATTTTGGGTCACTACTAGTGAGTATAAGGTTATCAACATGGAGCACAAGTATGATGAGATGGTTAGATATTTTTTTGGTATAAACATTGCGGTTAGAATGACATCTATAAAATTTAGTGTCAAGAAGAAAGCTATCCATTTTAGCATATCAAGCCCAAGGAACTTTCTTATGACCATAGAGAGATTTCTTAAGGTGAAAAACAAGGATATAATCATTTTGAATATATCTGGGAGGTTAGTCTATGTAAATTCTTCTTGCAAATCCCCATGCAAGGAGGTGACTTTAAAATCCATTTGATGGACCTTCCATTTATATGAAGTTGCAAGGGATAGAACAATGTGGATGGAAATCATTTTGGCTATAGGGGAAAAGGTCTTAGTATAGTCAATTCCTTATACTTGATAAAATCCTTTAGCAACTAATCGAGTCTCGTGTCTTTCGACACTTCCATCTAAGGAATACTTAATTCTATACACCCATTTACATTTGAAAATTTTTCTTCCTTTCAGAAGAGGTACAAGATCCCAAGTATCATTTTCCATTAACGAACAATATTCTTCATTCATTGTTGCATCCCAATTTGGATGGCCAAAAGTTTCTACAATTTTTTATGGATCACGAGTCTTTAAAACTTGAGCCAAAAGAGAGAAGGCTCCCTAGAACTATGAAAATGTATGACACTAATATGATGGATCATTGAATAGATCACTAGCTACTTCGTATGTTATACAGACTCATCTAGAAAGTTGTGGTTGTCAATTTTCACATGCAACTCTATGTGACTAATTTCAGATCTGGAAATTGCTTCCTAATGAGCAAATAGTAAACCCTAGATACTATCACTGAACAATTTTACACTGAAATTATGACAGAAAATTACAATAGCGGAAACATCAAGATCTAAGATAAATCATCCACACACTTGAGACACAAAAATTTGTGTTTTGTAAATGTCAAATTCAGAAATTTTCTGAGGGAAAAACTAGCCCTCCCTGCTGATACAAATTCATGAAAAACTTAGAAAAAACTTGTCCTCTCAAAAAAACAAATAGCAAACCAAACCTCAGCAAAATCCCCATAAATTCTTCTTCCCACAAATCTACTGCAGTTGCCACCTGTACGGTCTGCTGACATTAGTCATACGACTATTGATGTCAGTGGTACGAACATGCTGCTCTACCCAAAAAACTTGTACGTGTGGACTATACCTTCTCCTACACATTTGTGACTATACATAATGTTTGTACAATTCTACTCACACGTGTGAATTGTCCCCCTCATCTGTGTTGATTGTTTCAAACATGTGGTTGTACCCTCTCTCCCACATGTGTGGCCTATTGCTCCTCCCTCACACATGTGACCTCATAGGTGTGCCCTCCTTGGCTAGAAAAGAAGCCTTCCTTAGCTGAAACAGAAACAAAAATTCTCCAAGAAACCCCAGGCCAAATTTGCCACAATTGCATAATTTCCCCTGCTGAAATTTCCAAGATCCTAGTAGAAGTGCACTCTCACTTATGATAACTCCATAATGACACAATGTCATAATGAGATTTGTCTCAATCTCTCCTCTCATTATATAGGAGTCTTATGAGTGAGTTTATGAACCCTTTTAAACTCAACAACTAATTAGAATAATTCATTCCTCTTTGTGGGTGTGAAACCCCAACACAAACCCACAAATCCCATCAATTTTTCCATGAGGCCCTAGCCTCATTCCAAGGATGATTTCACTAAAACTAAAGGACAATATGGTGCTAACTAATATTCCCACATGTCTGACACCTCAGCCTCTTGTGGGAATACCTCTCGAAGCCACAAAATATTCAACACTCCCTCTTAGCAAGGGAGGTATTCCATTCTCCAACATAAGTATGTACCTATGTCTCCCATACTGCATTTGCTACCACAGTTGTACTCCAATCCTCCCTACTAGTTCCTCCCTCTGTCACCAAAGAAAATCCTACTCTCCAATCCTCCTAACTAGTTGCATCCTCAGTCACCGAAGAAAATCCTGCTCTTTAGTCCTCCTGACTGGCTGCATCCTCAGTCACTGAACCAAATCCTGCTATAACAAATGGGTCTTCCATGGAGGATACACTTCTCTTCGAATCCCCCTACTTCAGAGCCTCTTTCTTGGCATCCTTAACCCATAAAACGTTTTTGGAAGACTCCTCTCTTCCACATGTACTTGAAGGTAGACTCCCTCTGGATGAGTGATGCTCCCTCTAATCCTATTGACCCCCTATGAATTTCAACTTCCTCTTAATATTCTTGGGAGGTTTCTCCTCCCTACTAGATCCTGAGGGATAACTCCCTCTGAACTCTGGCTCCCTCTGAGCCAGTACCACTGGTGGAGTTATCTGCTCCCTCTGAACATGTGCTACTAGTGGAGCTACCTTCCTCACCACTAGTGGAGCAACATGTTCCTCCTCATCTATATCTCTGCTACTGTTAGTCACAACTCTCATAGGTTGGCCCCTCAACCTATATAGGTTTTCCTCTCTAACTCCAAGAACCACCAGTGATCTGAAGCTAGATCATCTAGGCACAAACAACACATGTCCATCTCGAAACAATATATGGTATCCCTTCTTATCAATCTATGAGACTAAGAGAACAATCCTAAGTTCTGGCGCCCATAACACATTTGACACCCTAAGCACTTCTCTTAATTCTAGCATGAACGATACTATACCAAATCCTCATACTGCATGCTTGTTTCCGATACCAATCTCCACACACAATTATGAGCCAGTCTCTGTGAAGTTGTCAAACAACTCTCATGTACCTGTCATATGGGATGAGGCTCTGCTATCCACCAACCAGTCCCATTACTGGAAATTGTACCTGAAACAGAGGAGTCCAACAAGATCTCCCTCTGAAACCTGTCTACAACCTCATCAACCTGTTATGTTGATGCTTGTCACCTTCTTCCCTTTCCCTTCCGATGTGGACATTGTGAAGCATAATGACCATAAGCATGACATTCAAAACATCTGATCTTACGAAGATCCTTCTTCCATATCGGTTTTGGAGATGCTTCTATAGAGAGAAATCCTTCTACCTAGAGAACCTCTTTTACCCTTCATAGTGTGGGTTGCAAGGGCCTAGTTCTCGTCATTGTTTCTCTTCACCAACCCATCCAAGACATCCCTGGAGACTAACCGAGTCTCCTCCTTGATACAATCAATCAATAGTCTATCAAACCTTGGCAACATCTCTCATGCACATATCCCTTGAAAAAATGGTTTCAAAGACTTGAGAAGACCATTCAACGCTACATTCACCAACTCAGCATCCTCAACCTTCTCATAAATGGCCACAAGTTGATCTCAGATCTGAGTAATATGCATAAGATATTTCACAGTTGTGTCCTCACTAGACATCCTGACAACTTGAAGTTGGTGCTTCAAATGTAACTTCTTGTCGGTAGTCTCATTTTAGTATAGACCTACCACTGTAGAACTACCAAAGCATCATACATGTCCTTGGAAGATGTTTTCTTAGCAATATGAGGAATCAGGTGGTCCTTCACGGATTCTAAAAATACTTGCTTGGACTTCACTTCCTTCTTCTTATGAGATGCCAATTCCTACGTATCAATAGGACTTGGAACCACACTCTCAACAAATTCCTTGAGTTCATTCTATTCCAACAGAAGAAGAACCCTAGCCTTCCAATCTCAGAAGTTATTTGCCCCTTCCAACTTGTCCTTAATTTTCAAAGTGTTCACCATGGTGACCTACCAAGAACAAAACAAAAATATACAACAATAACATGTCGTACTTGTAGCGGAAAGTGTGTCTCATTAGATAACCCTTTCGTCCTTCAAAGCCTCACCTCTTATATCGTGTCAATTTTCACTTGCAACTCTATGTGACTAGTTTAAGATCTTAAAATTGCTTCCTAGTGAGCAAATAGTAAACCCTACATGTCATCATTGAACAATTTTACACTAAAATTATGACAAAAAATTACAGAAGTGGAAACATCAAGATCTGAGATAAATCATCCACACTTTAGACACAAAATTTTATGTTCTGTAAATTTCAAATTAGAAATTTCTTGAGGGAAAAACTAGCCCTCCCTGCTGATACAAATTCACCAAAAACTAAGGACAAACTTGTCCTCTGAAAAACCAAAATCAACAAAATCCAAGAAATTCCTCTACCACAAATCTGCTACAGCTGCCACCTATACGACCTGCTAAGGTCAGCGGTATAGAGCTACTACTTTGCCCAAAAAACTCGCATGTGCAGACTATACATGATCCTGCACATGTGTGGTATGTCACAGGTGTGACTATATGGATTGTATGGATTGTTCGTACAATTATTCTCACATGTGTGATTTGTCTCCCTCACACATGTAGCATGTTTCACATGTGTAGTTGTACCCTCTCTCCCACACGTGTGGCCTGTTTCTCCTCCTTATTCCTCACACATGTGCCCTCCTTGGCTAGAAAAGAAACCTTCCTTGGATGAAATAGAAATAGAAAATCCTCCAAGAAACCCTAGGCCATATTTGCCACAATTACATAATTTCCCTTGTTGAAATTTCCAAGCTCCTAGCACAAGTGCACTCTCACTTATGCTAACTCCATAATGACACAATGTCACAATGAAATTTGTCACAATCTATCGTCTCCTTATGTAGGAGAGTCTTATGAGTGAGTTTAGGAACCCCTTTTAAACTCAACAATTAATTAGAATATTTTATTCCTCTTTGTGGGTGTGAAACCCCAACATAAACCCACAAAGCCCGTCACCTTTCCCATGATGCCCTAGCTTCATTCAAAGGCTGATTTCACTAAAACAAGAGGTTGATATGGTGCCAATTAATATTCCCACATGTTTGACACCTCAACCTCTTGTGGACCTCCCGAAGCTACAAAAGCTTCAATAGTGGTTTGGTGCATGTTCGTGTTTAATGGACTCAATTAGAGGAGGGTGAGCAGGTGGAGATCGTTTTTCATCATCACTATCATCATCTAAAGAAGAAGGAATAGGATCACTAGCAAAAAAGTCAGGAATAGAAGATGACACATTCATTGAAGATGGCTTATGGGTCGAAGATTGCGCAAATGTTGAATTAGGCATGCAAGTAGAGAGACCTTCATCAAACTTGACATCTCTCCTAATAATAATTTCATTGGAAAGAGTTTGAAGAAGTCTATAACCTTTTACATCTTTAGATATCCAATAGAAATGCACTTTAGGTTGTAATGGTTTAGGGTTTTTCCATCAAGAATGTGAGCCCATGCTTCACTACCAAACACATGAAAGTGGCTTATATCTAGTTTAATTTTGCTCCATGATTCATCCAGTTTTATATCTTTTGAAGCCTTTGTGGGAGTGCAATTTACTATGTATTTTTTAGAATTAATGGTCTTTTCCCAAAGAGGAGGACTTAAACTCTTATATGGGATCATACAATTTGGGATTTATTTTAATGTCTGATTATTTCTCTCAAAAACACCAAATTTTTGTGGTGTATATGGAACAATATGTTGCATATGAATGCCTTACGCAATGCAGTAAGTTGTAAATTTGTTGTTAACATATTTTCCTCCATTATCTATTCTTAACTTATGAAGTTTATGTTCAATTTGTTTTTTGAAAAGGCCCTTAAAGGCCAAAAACATGTCAAAAACTTCACTCTTTTAATTTTCAATAAATAAACTCAAGTGTGTCTAGATATTTCTTCAATGAAAGTCAAAAAATACTTGAACCTGAAGAAATAAGTAGAAGGAAGTGAACCACATAAATCACTATGAACAAGTTGTAAGAGGATTAGCGCGTGCCAAGAGGCACATTTGTCAAAATTGTCTCTATGATATTTGTCGAGAACATATTCCAAACAAACACCATCTCTGCAAGAAACGAGAGGAAGACTAGTCACCATATTCTGATTGCATAGTTGCTACAATTAGTGATAGTTTAGGTGACCAAATCGCTCATGCCAAAGTTTTCTCATGTCATCACTATGAGTAATAAAAAAAAATGGAAGAGATGATGACCCGAAGTTGTGAAATCTACACAACCTACCAATATCATCAACAATCTCAATTGCTAGGACATGCTTAGGATCTTTTAAATATTTGATTACAACTTGGTGAGGTGGAAATTCTATTGTTTTACCTTCCTATGAATGAATGATTTGATATACTGATAGAAGGTTGCAAGAAAGAATCGGAACACATAATACATAATTAGAACCATGGACATGATCTAGCTAAACTATTCCAAACCCTACAACACTAAGAGATTTATTATCACCAACAAATATTATTTGTTTGGTGTTACATTCGCTAAGAAAAGAAAATATGGTTTTATCCTTAGCCATATGATAAGATTCTCTAGAATCAATAATCCACTAATTAGAAGAAGTAGATGTTGCATTGAAGAAAAAAATTGATGTAGAAAGTGCATGTCCACATGAAGAAGAGTTAGAAGAAGAAGAGTCAAGATTGATGTTGTGCTTTGTTAGATGTACATATAGTGCTAATCACTCCAAGATGAAAGAGTTTGTCTTGACCTCTAATTAAAGAATCGCAAAAGCTTCAAAAGAGAGCATTTTATAAGTAGCCCCTTGACTAATAATTGTTTCTTAAGTGGAATGAAAAGTAGATGCGAAGCCATAATAGACATTGCTAGGTTTAGCAAGAATAATATATATGCGTTGTTCATCATTCTTTGTGATCTTACATTCTTCAAATACTAGTCTAAGTGTTTTAAACTTAGAAACAAAATCTTCAATGCAAGAGAGATCATTAGGATTTAAGCAATCAATTGGTTTTCGAGGTAGTGGTCTCAATCTCATTGTTTTTACCAAACACGGTGTCTAGTTTTTTCCAAGTTACATTTGTTTTCTCAATTCCTTTAAGGTGAAACTATAGATCACTAGAGCTCGAAATTTTGATTAATCCATGTGGTTCATCATTTTTATTATCTCATTTGGTTTTCTTTAATGGTTGAGCAGGGGAAACTTTTGTTCTCAAGGTAGTTACATGGTAAAGTCCCCTACTTTGTAGTAAATCCACCATACAGGTTTTCCATGGGAAGTAGTTTGAGATGGTAAACAAAAGATCACTTGGATTATCCATCTTACAATATGTGGGTAAAGTGACTATAAAAGCATAAATTGACCATTTATATGGAAAAAGCTAAAAAAATAAGCAGTTTCAAAAAAAACAACTCTAAAAATAGGCTATGGATGTCAAAATTATGTCCTTTGAAAAAATGTATAAAAAGTAATCAAAGTGCCACATGGTAGATGGAGGTTGTTCATGTGGTAATGGATGGACAATGAGATTGCTAAGTTGTAAAGAGTAAAAATAGTGTGCTCCTTGTGTAACTTTGTCTTATAAATTCACTTTTGCAATGTAAGTAGTTTTATAAAGTATAGTTACATGTAAATAGTAACTATGCATTTTTATAATTTAAGTGAGATTCATTTTTCAATAAAATTGTTTTATAACTTAAACTTCTTGCACTTTTAAAAAAAGTAATTTAACAAAAAAATAAAGATTTTAACTCAAGACCTCTATTTTAATAAACTAACTTTTAACCAAATGAACTATTACAAAACATATAATAAATGTTAAACCTTTTTTTTCTACTATTTGTACTCAAAACCTTTGTTTTTCCCTAAAAAAAATTCAAATATCAATACATCAATGTATTATGTGGTTGAAACTTTCAAAGAGGAAAATAGTGCATTTCCCTAACGAAAGTAACCACTTGAGGCAATATATTAATATAAAAACAAATAGTTTACATATAAATCTCTTCCAATCAATCATCAACAAATGACCTTCCATGTTATTTAAATAGAGATCATGGACTAAATGAGTGTTGTACCATGGATCAAATGTCATTAGTATCAAGGACAAGATGAACTGTCAAATCACTTTATGTCTAGAATATAATCAGGATCATCGTAGAAGTTAGTTACAAAACCCCACAAAAGAAACTCATTATACCTAAAGACACATTAGACCAATTTGAACTTAACTAACTCCTAAATGTCTAAATATAATAACACGTAACCATCACATATATTCTGTAAGATACATTTTCATCATTCTAACTATTATATAACAATATATTTTCACCATTTAATTCATAAATAAAAATTGGTTTTCACTAATTACTACTTTGCTTTCAATACCATGTTAATTTCTCTACTACTTTTCTTTCAATACCATGTTCATTTCTCTATGCAACATTTCATGCTATTTTATTTTATTTCATTTAAATTCAATCCAATTCAAATATACTAAAAATAAAGAACATGGAATTCTAATTTACTTTTTGAATCTTTATTAAGTTTAGAAAGTTTGGGTAGTCTATGCAAAATTTCATGCTTTTTTATTTCATTTAA
>ML829654.1:20687-34987 GCA_009831015.1 Picea engelmannii
TGTCTGAGCCAGGAGATTCCTGCATAGAGTGCAGTCGAATTCATCCGCATAGAGTGCATTGATGAGGCTAGACAGTTAAACCCTTATTCTCACTCATTTAGAAGTTGGTGCAGGTTGGTAGAGCCGTGCAGGAGAAGTGCAGGCGGAACTGGAAGTTTCAGTGGCTAGTCCGAGCATAGAGAGACAGAGACTGTTGTTGCCAGAAGTGCACAGAGTCTGGAAGACTAAACACTTTGAGAGCTGTTGGAGGTCGAGTGCGAGAAGTGTGTGCAAAGTCTCTGAGGGAGTCAGAGTTGACAAGCTCAGGAGGGATAGTTTCTTCGTGATTCCTGGGAGAAGGACCCAGGAGAAGGTTCGAACAGGACGGAGCTCTGGAGCAGAAGGAATCCTCCAGGAAGAGAATCAATAGCCAGGATTCGCAGGAGAGATTCACGAAGTCCCATCGACCGTCAGATTTTGGAGGAGTTGCGAGGGATTTAACCCTTAGGCGCAGTAGGAACTATGAGCCATCGGAATTCGACTCATTGGGTTTCACGGAGGCAAGAGTTCATAGTTGTTGAAATCGTGATTAGCGATTTCCCGACACAACGGGAGCCGTTGATCGTCACAAGGACACGTGGCACGAGATCCCGGAGAGTCGGGGTTCGGCACTTCGGAATTCTTGGTATCGAAAGAATCACGGAGGATCCGCGAAACCGCAAATCGCGACGGGTCCCACAGTGATAGCGTGGAGCATAAAAAGGTGGCATCGCATATCGGGGTTCGGGACTTGGAAGGTCCTGTGAAACGGTGTCACAGGGGTCGCGAATTCCCGAATCGCGATTTCCCGATTTACCGGAAGACGTGAGGTCCAGACGACAGTAAAGAGGACAGGTGGCATCGGGGATCGGGAATCGGTGGTACAAGAGGTGAGTGACTTACGACATCGAAAGTTCCGATTTCTCGACAAATAAAATCCTGATAGACGCAGGGAACCGTGAAAGGAATATTCCTTGGGTTTCAGGGATTGTGTTGCCCGAGTTCAGGACTCGCTACTGCGCGAGGTCCGATTTCCCGACACGACAAGGGAGATCATTGGAGATCGTTCTGTGGGTGCAAGAACTTCTGATAAGGGAGTTGGAGAGCACATTTCAACTCTTCGGGCCAGTGAAGAAGAAGGTCCTGGTTGAAGCGGACGGGTGCCAGGGGCGACGTCTGCACCAATTTTAAAGAACATTCTTTGTTTAAGATCTAGAGGAATCGGTCACTGACTAGGATTACCTAGGCAAGGCCTATTAGAATATGATGAATGTGCTCGTTTTTCCATAGACAATATCACTATTGTCACCCAACCATAGACCGAAGCCACCCTTCGAGCACCTTAACCTTGACAGAGAATCATTCTGGAATCAAACCCTAGGCTAGATAGCCAAAGAAAGGGTGGTGCACCTTTCTCCAAGGATAACACACCAAACAAGAGCTGATTAGATAGTCCAAACCATAACCAAGAGATAGTCCAAGCCAAAATGTAATCTGTTAACTGCAGCAGCTGCAACGACAGCTCTCTTCCAAACTTGCGCATATACTGGCTAACTTCAGTGCACACAAGTGAGCTCTGCAGTTCTGAGAATGTCTGTCAGAATGGAGACTGGCCTCTTGTATTTATACTAAAACTAGCAAACTGCTTGGGCCGACTTCTCATTCTGGGTGCCTATTTATTATTTCTTTCAACCGACTTCTTCTCTTGGAGGCTAATAACCTAATACAAATTATTCTCTTGAGCCGACTTGTCTTCTAGGGTTATTAGCCAACTAATTAGGGTTTCTTCTTGCTTCCTGGAATATTCTTTTCTCGTTAGGTTTACACGAGGAGGTAAATACCTCCCACAACGACCATAATATCAACACTTCCTCCTAGCTAGGGAGGTATTATAGGTATTGGTATTGAACACAAACATACCATTCACCCGGTAGCATCAACATAGTTGTATAGACTATCTCATGACTAGATCATGAGCACCATCATCACCATCAGTGTCATCAGTTGCATTATCTCTTGAAACCATACTCCATCTGAGTAATTAGACATGATGTTGGATAAGTCACTCACTTCACAGAGTGACACAAGAGCCATTCTTCTAATCCGGACATATGTCCTAGAAGAATAAATGTCCTGAACCATTTTCCGTCTGGGAAATCTCTTTCCATTGATCATCCATCTAGTTGATGATCATTTCCAACACTACTGATAGTTTTCAAGGTAATCGGAATAATGTCATTCAATAGAACACAACTGTGTCTATCCATAGTAGTACACAACTATAATCTAGTGGTACACTACCACACCAAGTAGCACATAGATACTTGATCAGTGACATATAGTCATAGTTAGTGGAACACATCCACCACAGTAGCATACATCTATTGTCCAGAGATATACCGTCTCCATAAAATTCATCTGATATCAACCTGCACAGAAAACATTGTTATGATATGAACCGAATCATCTGAGTCATTCTTCCCCTCACATCTGTGAGATCTGGAAAAGCATCTGCCCTCAGAAGGTAAAACATCAATGATGAGCTATCTGGACTATTCTTCTCAAGCAAGGAAGAATAAATGTCCCGGTTTCTGAGCTTGGACCATTCCCTATCATGGGCCATTCCTCTGACACTAAACAAAGTGCAACCTGGAGTGAATGAGTCTGCCTTAGGGAATGCCTATCCCTGATTGTTGAACCTAGACCATTCACCTATCTGGGCCATTACTCCAACACTAAAAAAGTGCAACCTGGAGAGAATGAATCTGCCCTAGGGAATGACTGTCCAGACCATTCCCTAAGGAAATGATTGTCCTGCACCAACCTCCAAAACAGACCATTCTTCGAAACTGCTCACAACTGTGAGCTTCGAAAAAATGACTGTCCGGCGAGGCGGACCAATCTTCTTGACCACTACTAAGAGTGACTGTCAAGATTGTCCTAGACCATTCCCCGTGTTAACCACAATGGGAAATCGTTGTCTATGGTACATCAACAATCCATCGAACCATTTTCATTACAAAAATGACCATTCGATCTGGACCATTTTCCGAAGGAAAATGCCTGTCCGTCATAAATCTCAAACCACTTTCCGAACTGGAAAGGAACTACTCATCCTGGACCATTTTTCGAACTGAAAAATGATTGTCCATAAATCAATAACACATCAGTGCTCCCTCCCAACCTGGGAGTCGTCTCTTCCTTTTTCAATAAGGAAGTCGTCTCCACGAGCTCTAGCTTGAGTACGCAAACTCTTTCATCTTGGACAGAGGCTTTACCAAAATGTCTGCTTATCTGCTCATTTGTGGAGATGTATATTGGAGAAACACTTTCCCTTTTCTGGACTTCATCACGAGGAATGTAATGCTTGATCTCAATGTACTTCGGTCTTTCTGGAACAATGGTCTTCTCTAAAGGCTTCATATAGCTCTGATCAATATAGTATATCATTGTTGGATTCATCTTTGTTTCCTGCTAGCTCATCACATCGTGGCAAGGGTCAAACTGGAACATATCCAAGTGGTATTTCTTCTACCATCATGAGAGAGTTTGTCATGGATTAGCAAAGCATCATCCTGAGCTTCTGAGTAACCATTCTGATACAATATCTCTGTTATAGAAAGTCTTCACCACGCTTCTGTTGTGCATTGGAGGTTGTCCACCCAGTTGTTTTCTTCCATCTGCATACAAGGGTCTCTTTCTGGTATACCTCAAAGTCTTGAGGTTGCTCTATATACGCTCGTTGTTCAATTATTCTGGAGAACAGTCTTTGCATTCATTTGATGTACACTCCAACCCATGGATAATTTGGACAATATAATGACTCATGTAGAGCTATGTCTGGTTTACTGGAACAAGTAATCATCATAGTCTTCTCCCTCCATCTGGGAGAACCTCTAGTTCTGGATCTCGCAATGCTTACATTCATCAATGTTTCATACATTGTTCTTCATCACAACTTTCAGTTCCTCTGCTTGATTTCTTTTAGTGAGTTCAGATCAGGCTGGTAGTCTTGTGATTCTCGATACAATGATTGGTTGTTCTGGTTTTACTTTCTTTCTTGGACTCTTCATGTTCTTCCTCATGTTTCTATTCAGCTTTTAGGTCCATGGAGTTTTCTATAGATTCCATGCCCTGAAGATTCCAACTTCTTCCTTTCATCATAGGATCATGGATGTGGATGGACAACCAGGGATACTTTAAGGTTTCTTTTCGAAGAAGACTTCTTCTGAACTTCTTTTCATGGTTGCTACCATGGATATATACTCCATCATCTTCAATGGATCATAGGATTAGCTCCCTCCTAATCCTTGCTTCATGTATGAGTGCATGTTTTTCTTTTGGAAGTATATAATCAACTCCCTCCATCATAATATAATCCACGCTTTCGTCTACATCCTTATTGCCTTCTGCAAAGTTTCATAAGTCTTTCTCCAATTTCCTCTTGATTGCTTACTTCTTTCTATCTTTACTTCTTCTAGGTTTCTTCAAGATTGATTTTGATTTAGGCTTATCTTGCAGTTGTTACTTATGTAATAACTTCCACATGAATTGTTTGATGTACTTCATCCTTTCATGTGTATTGTTTGTCTCGTAGTCATAGTGACAACAATCCTTATCTTGTTGTTCTTCCATAGGTATAGTTTCTCTTGGAACATATTATCTTCTAAGAAATAGATATACAAGATATGCACAAGGACTATGCAAACAAGGTATGTACAAGAACTATGAAGAATATTGTTACCTTGTCTTTAGAAAAAGAAATATGTTTTATCCTGTTGGTCTTCCTTGAGGGTTTCCTTTCTTCGGTAACTGACACTTCATGCATCTCCTTCCTTTTCTTTAGCTCGGGACAATTATTCTTGTAGTGACCATATTTTCGACAGTTGAAGCATTGTATTTCTGACATATCCTTCTTTTGATTTGACTTTTTCCCAAACTTCCTTTTGTTCCTGAAATTCTTGAATCTTGTTGTGAAGGCTTGATCATCGTATTTCTTTTGAGGTTTCTCTTTTGCACTAATCCTTGATTATTCTTGTGCACATCAAGTCCAAAGTTCTTAAAATGTAGGATACTCCTTCCTTGTGTTCATACTTGCGGCAAATGCATCCCATATCTTGGGAAGACCATTGAGTACTATATTTACCAGTTCTTTCTCTGAGATGATCTCTTCAATAGCTTGTAGTTGATCTCTTAACTGAGAGATCCTTACAAAGTATGATGTTATGTTGTCATCATCATTCATCTTCATATCACAGAGCTCATTCTTCAGACTCATTACTTGTCCAATGTTTTTGACTGAGAAGAGGTTTGTTAGGGCATCGTACATCTTCTTAGATGAGTCAAGATGGGAGATGTAGGGTATCAAGTGATCTTTTATAGAATCTACTATGATACTCATGGCATTGGTGTTATTATCTTTGAACTTCTCCATAATTGCAACGTTCTGTGGTTCCTTCTCTTTTCCTTCTTCAAACTCTGGTTCCACGATCTTTTCTTTCACGATATCCAACACTTTATTCTTGGCAAGGATGAGGTCAATCCTTGTCTTCCACGCTCTAAAGTTAGAAGCTCCATCTAACTTGTTTTCTGACTTCATAGAGTGAGTCATGGTTGCCTTGGCTTAGTCAACCCTAGATTTGACCAAAAACTCAAACTTGATGTCTTAACTTACTGAGAGTACCAGGAGGTGTGCTAGGCTAGGGAGCACTCGTCTATCCGGAAATTAGGTCAATCCCTTCTTAAGGTGCCTCAATGAGAGGGTTAGGGTTTCTACAACTGCACCTGCTAATAACCCTAGCAGTAGTGATTTAGTAAATGCTCCTGCTAGAAACCCTAGCGACGGTTCTTCAACAAGCTTAGTATCCTTATGGCTATGCTCCCTTCCAGTGGTTAGACTAAATGAAGGAGGTGTGGGCCCATAACCTGTTAGAATATGATGGATGTGCTCGTTTTTCCATAGACAATATCACTATTGCCACCCAACCATAGGCCGAAGCCACCCTCCGAGCACCTTAACCTTGACAAAGAATCATTTCGGAAGCAAACCCTAGGCTGGATAGCCAAACAAAGGGTGGCGCACCTTTCTCCAAGGATAGCACACCAAACAAGAGCTGATTAGATAGTCCAAACCATAACCAAGAGATAGTCCAAGCTAAAACGTAATCTACTAGCTGTAGCAGCTACAACAGTAGCTCTTTTCCAAACTTGCGCACAAACTGACTAACTGCATTGCGCACAAGTGAGCTCTGCAGTTCTGAGAATGCCTGCTAGAATGAAAACCGACCTTCTGTATTTATACTAAAACTGGAAAACTGCCTGGGCCAACTTCTCATTATGGGTGCCTAGTTATTATTTCTTTCAGTCAACTTCTTCTCTTGGAGGCTAATAACCTAATACAAATTATCCTCTTGAGCTTACTTGTCTTCTAGGGTTATTAGCCAACTAATTAGGGTTTCTTCTTGCTTCCCAGAATATTCTATTCTCGTTAGATTTACACGTGGAGGTAAATACCTCCCGCAGCTACTATAATATCAACAAGGCCTAGGTTCAAATCTAACTGGTTGCCATTATAACCCCTAGGCTAGTGCCAACAATGAGTAAGTCAACGCTTAGCAGGAAACTTATGACTTAGCAAGGGCCGAAACGTCCCGAAGCCAATCGGAGTGGAACCTCTATCCCAGGGGGTGTCTACCTTTCTAGCCTTCCCACAATAGGTCAACATGTCCACTTTGAGGGGATTGAACCCGGGTGGAGATGATAAAAAACATGCTATCCAACTGCCCAAGCTATGAATCCAAGACTAAAGAACATTGTTATTCTTACAAAATGGATGACCCAAAGGAATGAACAAAAATGTTTATCCCAATAAAACAAAGGAGATGAAAATGATAAAAAACATTGAGGGTGATTTCTTATTTTAGAGTGGTTTAATTTCCATGATAGAGTAGAATTGAAGAAGGTTTACCTCAACATGAATTGTTTGTTATCCAATTGACTCGAGAATTCAAAGAATTGCACTAATTCAAGAGTTTGGAAATTCAAGTTTGGTAGTTCAAAAATTTGGTAATACTACCCTTACAAGGATGATGATAATTGCATGCATAATTTCCAAATATGAAGAAGTTACTTTAGAAGAATTTTTCATTTTATATTTGTATTGTCATTTTGTATTGTAAAGTTATGAGGGGGCATTTGGGTATTGAAGTATAATGCTCCAATAGTATATATGATATAATGACAATCTAATGTAAAAGTCACGTTAATATATGTGACTAATAAAAAAGATAAAAATAAATTAATTAGATATTAATAAATGGGGTAGTAGTTAGGTTGTAAGGGTAACACAACTACCTAGCAATTAAAATAAAAGGGGATCAATAAAAGAATATATTTTATGACTATGTTTCTAACCATGTTTGCATCTTTCTTGTGTGCTTAAAAGTTTAAAAATAAATGTTGACTTAGTTAAAAAATAAGACAACAATGTTTTAGATAAAACTTGGGCATGTGTTTAACCAATTCTTCACTTTGTCAATAAATCACAACCTTGCATCAATATTTAGAAAATTTAATCAAATTTTCTATAAAAGTGGAAGTTTCTACAATGTTCCAATATTCTTACATACATTTTGTTCACGATCATAAATAAAAGTAATATTAATAATCTAATGCATATATCAACTTCCACGCTACTTGCTGCATTGTAATTTCAATGCTACTTACGAAAGGCAATTTCAAAGTTTCTATAGGTTCATACATCAACTTTATTTCTATTTTTTTCTTAGAAATTTCACATTTTGTTTTTTCATTTCTATTTTTTTCATAGACATTTTGATTTCAATGCTACATATAGCATGGCAATTTCAGAGTTTCTATATGTTCAAACATTAACTTTATTTCTATTTTTTCCTTATAAATTTCATATTTTGTTTTTCATTTCTATTTTTCTTATAAATTTGACATTTTGAGTACTATCTTGGATAATTTTCTCTTGAAATTTTGATCTTTAGAGTGTCTTTATTTTTCTCTTGGGCTCTCTGCAAGAAAACCTTTTCAAAACAAATGCTTATATCACCTTGCTTGTTATTTCTTCTTGGGCTCTCTGCAAGAAAACCTTTTCTAAACAAATGCTTATGTCACCTTGCTTGTTATTTCTTCTTGGATAGTGCCAAAACAAAACCAGGATCCAAATGCTATACTGCAAAAGGCAGAGTTCCTTAAGCCTCTAACACCAGGGGTTTTTAATTCTGCAGACCCATCCTATATTATTTTGGTATTGGGCTTTTTACAAGCAATCCTTGCCTGGCATACAGAAGATATTTTCTCACATAACCTTGCTCATTAATTTCATTTGAAGTACTTCAAAAAAACATGCCCCAAGTCACTACATCACAAAGAGCCTTCCGGTGCCAAGGACAAGAAGTTTATTCTGCCCGAATTGCTATGGCCTTGCTACTAATTTCAAATAAGCAGATGATCTCCTCCTGAAATATCGTTATTTCTATTATGGTTAAACGATACTTGGATTTCAATAACCAAAATTGAATCGATGAACAAACTAAATAAATAACTACGACTAGATTATCATATCTCCTTGTTGATCACAGTCTAACCACATGTCATCTAGCAAAGCTTGATCCACCTTACCAATGGATAATACATTATAAGAGTGGACTTTGAGCCAAGTACGAGGGGTGTATTTTCCGCCAAAATCATAGAGACTTCCACATGTCCAAATGCCTTTGGAACTCATACCATACAGGTGGGGCAGTCCGTAGCAAGAATAGAACCATTATGGGCAGCTTAACATTCCATCAACCACACCAATGAACCAATGCTCACTTGGCACCTTGCTCGTAATTGAAATAGAACATCGAGTAAATTGTTGATTATAACATCTTGGCAAACATAATCTTTTGCCTGCCTAGTTGTCAGTTGTAAAATCTTTGACACCTACCTGGTCTTTAGGACTTATTTTCTTAGAATCAAACTCCTAGTCATATATTTCATTGTCATTATATACTCTCCATGCAATATGCAGATTACTAGTCCCCTGTCAAATTTATGATCTCACATTGAAAAATTATCAAAGCTGATTATCTCATTTATTTCGTCTGTCCATTTTAAGATTGCAACACAAATACAAAGGAGTGTTCATATTATACATATTGTATGATCATCCAAGATATCTTGGCAACCTCTAATCAAATAGTACATATTTGACGTCGACCATGAAAATGTATCGATAAAGAAGATATAGTAGTTCTTCAAGCAAGCCTTCCTGATCTTTTCCAGCACTTATTTTCTATTTATTTCAAATAACCTTCATTCTTCTCACCTGTAGAATCAGAGAATTAATAAATTACGGGGTCAGTTCCACTTGCTATTTCATACATTTGGCAACCTCCATAAAAAAATAAAATAGATCATAATTATAAAAGGGTTAGGATTTCCTTAATAATAACAACTTAACATAAAAGAATACGATGTAGCTCACACCATGTATTCATCTCTGGAATAGACAACAGAATAGCCTCTTAAACAACAAATTTTGCAAAGCCAAAATTGGTTCATCTCTTGGGATTCTACAAGAATACTTTGATATTGCATAAACAAGCCTGCATACTTGAACATTCTGCAATCATTCTCATCATTAGTTTAAACCTCCATAAGGGCTTGGGCACACTGCAAATAGCAGATGCATTAGAAAAATGCATCTGCCTGTAGGATTAAGAGCAAATAGTTAATTTGCAAATTTGGATACTGCACTAAACATGCTAACAAGTTTGCTTCTTGTGAAAGTAAGCTGTCATTACAAACACGAGTAAACATATATACACAAATACAATCAATGTGTAAATATGGGATACAGAATGCTCTATTAGGCCACAGTTCCAATGCAAAGGAACCAGGGAAAACAAACATAATACACAGATTTCAGCCATATAATGGAATTATATTACATTTCCAGTACAGAAAACTGCAATATCACACACTCAATAGCTTTCCAGATTTTAAGATGGGTCAGCTGCAGCTATCTTCTATGAGATGAAAAATTTCTAGGGAGAAACCAATGTCAACATGGCCTTCTATAGAAATACAGAGGTACTTAAAACAGAGTTTACCCCAATTCAGTTCTAACTTCTCTGATTTTCTGAACAAGTACGGTCAACACTAAAATGTTACCTTCTTTCTCAAGTAGTAATAGCCTAAAATCTAAATACAGTCTCCATGTGATCTGTCTGCATGACTCTAAACATATTTTCATATTTGATTTACTAAATGGTGAATTAATCCATATCAAGGGTGGATAATAGAAATTGAGAATATTACTCAAATCAAATATAATTGACAACGTACACACCTACAACTAGCCCTAATCAACATTATTAGAAGGCAACACAAAGTTGTGACGTTGTATGAAAATGCTTCACTGCAAAACGAGGCATGTCAGCCAAGATACACTGGCTTAGAAAGGTTTGCATCAATTAAAGTCTTGAAGATAAATCAAACATCAAAAGGAATGGATCTCTTAGAAGAAGTGAATTCATCAAGGAAATTAAATGCCAATTGATAAAATGATTAATGAAGCATTTCATGTATAGCCCTGCCTTATCTAACCTTTTACATATGCTAGCCATGACATAACTGAGCCGTAATAGCCAGACTGACTAAAATAACATTACTATGATTGCATATGAATTTAGTATTAATAAAGTATACAATTATGCTGAATCTAAGGATAAGTTACATAGCAAATCCTATAGAGCTGACAGGTATATTCCTGGCAAAGCATTGTCACAACCTTTTGGCAAGCACGTCAAATCTATTTGGCACCCATAGGATCATCTAGGCTGACAAGAATCTGCCAACTATATCTGAATGGGCCTGCGGTGTAGCCAAAAGAGATGCTCAGCTTTACCTCTTTTTTATGCATAGCCAAGGAAGGTCGGGATCATACAGCAGGTCCTAAGGCAGTCAGCATATCCAGAAATACAGCATTGTTTAGCAGCTCAGATGCATCAAACTTGATAATGCTATTATGAGGCAGGGTTTGAACATTTGTGAAGAGAAATTGTCCACAGGCCAAACTGAATTTAAGCATTTAATCTCTCAAGTATGATATTTGGTTAGAGGTTCTAGCCTCTAGGAGATTATGCAAACCAAAATATGGACAAGATTTGTAGAAAACTAGTGACTTGATCAAGAAGTATTCATATAAGATGGATTGTTTAGGCATTCGAGGTTCTTTTGTACTCTTGCCCCCTTAGCACAAGCAATCCTCCAGACGACATAATTAGGCTCAGCATTGGTGCTTTCATGGTGGTTGATGGGACAGCAGGCTCCTCTAATTCTGACACAGATTGGAATCAGAATCCTTTCTTGGCCTTTTTCTTGTGATCCAGCCAACCCTCTCTGCGACAGGAGTGCTTGTTCTTTTTTGCTTGTCCCCTCACAAAAAACCAATATCTGCTTCAATGTCTAGGGTTTCCCCATTTGACTATGCCCCTTTGGACTGTTACTTTGTTTTGGTCCTGTTACCCCTCATATTGCATGAGAGGTAAACTTATGATGATGGGATTTGTGCAGGTTGGTATGGTGATTCTAGCCTTCCAAAGGTTGGAATGTTCGGATGTTGCTGCGTCAGTTGTGAATCATGCTTTTCATGGACTGACATCATGGTGATCACCTAGTCATGTTCTAGCCACTTTCACTTTGTGTTGCATGGTTAGATCACGAATGTCCTCTAGTATGGTGATGTGCTTATCTAGTGTCCTAGTGTTCCATGACATTTCCAATATTTCACCTAGGTCATTTGTTTATTGCAAGCATATTATCACTTTTGCCTAGGTGGAATCCACTTCACCATACATTTTCATCACCCTTCATCATTTTGCCTAGGTAGTTTGTGTATCACATCACATTCATATCTCTTACCTAGGTAAAATTCACATTTTACACTTGCACTTCATCTCAATCCATTTCCTAGAAGGCGCATGGTACATTTTGCCTATAATTCCCTAACTTTATTACCTTATCAACCCCTCAATTTTTATTTTTTACTTTTTCCAGTGCGAACACACCTAATCAGTTTAGAATATTGCATTTAATCCTAAGACCCTAGGTTGAGTGCCTAATTAATAAATTATTGACCTATTAACACTTTAATGTTATAATCCTTCATTAATGCATATTCCCTAAGTTCCATTGCTAAATTTTCACTAGGGGATACAACTTATGTCTATGTGGTACACACATGAGACTAGGCGCTCCCCCTTTGGCACACATGTTGAGGGAACACACAAAAAAAAGCCAATTCGTCCTACCTCATCTTAGCCTTGTTCACACATGCTAACTTATCCATGCTTCATCCTTATCCTTTGGCACAAGTTTTAAGAAGGTTGTTGAGCTTTGAGTTGACTAGGGAGGCTAACTATGCATATGCCCTAGGGTTTTGACCCTCCACATCATCCACCCATCCATTCATCATGTGCACACTCTCCTAGGCCACTAGATGGTGCGCCCTCTAAAAGGTTCCATTCACACCATGCATGAGCTTGTTCACACCTTGCACACATGTGAAGTGACTAGTAATGATTTGACTCGGTCAAAGGAGGTCCACTTGCACATATTTTGAGGAGAAATCATGATTTTGATGTGGACCCATTTGCACAAATACCTATGGCACATGATCTATGGTGGCATCTTCATGGTTGACTTGGTTAAAGGTGGTTAAATTTGCACAAATATCAAGGGCACATTCTCTCTCTTCAAGAGCACATGCATGCATGAATATTTTATTGTCATGGTTGTTGTTAAGTGGACACAAGGAACTCCTTCCTAGGGTGCACTAGAGGAAGGAATATTTTATTGTTATTATTTGGTCAAAGTGGTCCACAAAGCTCAAAGACCAAGGGTGCACTTGTTCAAAGGGTATTTTATATTTTTTCTTGGTCAAAAGGCTTCTAGATGAAGCACTCTAACCCTTACACTTGGCATTTGCATGCATATCTAGAAGAGCACCCTCATGTGGAATTATACACTTGGCATTTGCACATTTATCTTAGAGAGCACCCTCACCATTGAGCTTTACACATGGCATTTTCACACCTACTTTGGAGATGCTCTTGTTAATATTATGGTAGCTGCGGGAGGTATTTACCCCCATGTGTGAACCTGAAGAGAATAGAAGACTCCGGGAAGCAAGAGAAACCCTAATGAATTGGCTAATAACCCTAGAAGCCTTGTTGGCTCAAGAAGATAATTTATATTAGGCTATTAGCCTCCAAGAGAAGAAGTCGGCCAGAAACAATAATAATATACTGAACAGAGACATACCCAGAAGGAGAAGTCGGCCCCATCAAACTGGCAGGATTACTATAAATACAGGGCGCCAGTTCTCATTTGACAGCATCTTAGAATTGCAGTTTCCCAGTTGGTGCGCACTGCAGTTGCAGTCTGGTGTGCAGGTTTGGAGGAGGGTTGCAGGTGCAGCTGCAGCAGCAGCTAGTTTCAGTATTGGCTTGGATATCTCTTGGCTAGGGTTTGGGACTATCTAATCAGTCTTTTGTGTTGCGTTATCCTTGGGGAGAGATGCGCTGCCCTTTGTTTGGCTATCTAGCCTAGGGTTTGCTTCTGGAGGAATTCTCAGTCAAGGTTAAGGTGCTCGGAGGGAGGCTTCGGCCTGTGGTTGGGTGACGAGGGTATCGTCAATGGTAAAACGAGCACACCATCTTCTATATTCTAACAGGTTATGGGCCCACACCCCTTCAGTCAGCCTAAAACGCTGGAAGGAAACATAACCGCTAGACATTGAGCTCGTTGAGGAACTGTCGCTAGGGTTACTAGCAGGAGCAGCTTCCAAAAGCACTGCAGCTAGGGTTACTAGCAGAAGCAGTTGCAGAAACCCTAAACCTCTTGTCGAGGCACCTTAAGTGACGAGATTGACCTAATCTCTGGATAGATCAGTGCGCCCTAGCCCAACGTATCTCCTGGTACACTCAGAAGGCCAAGACGTGAAGTTTGGATTTTCGGTCAAATCTAGGGTTTGACCAAGTCAAGCAAGCCATGATGAACTCTATGAAGTCTAAGAACAAGCTAGATGGAGCCTCTAACTTCAAAGCATGGAAGACAAGGTCATCCTTGCTAAGAATAAAGTGTTGGATATTGTGAAAGGAAAGATCATGAAGCCAGAGTTTAAAGAAGGAGAAGAGAAGGAACCGCAGAACGTTGCAGCTATGGAGAAGTTCAAAGACGTTGACATCAATGCCATGAGTATC